>VYZS01010749.1:39764-169430 GCA_013400695.1 Neodrepanis coruscans | reverse complement strand
AATGTTTCTGTGCTTTGATACCCAAACATTTCACAGTTGTTTCCAGTTTCATTCATTTGCTTACACATCTCTAAAGGACTCAGAATTCTGTGGCAGCAGCACAGCACTGAGCAGGGACATGAGGGAACTGTGTCAGGGATAAGGGGAACAGCCTGCTGAGTCCCATTTCTCATGGCCACTGCAGATGGCATTTCATTACCTTTGCAGCAAGAAGCTTTACACAGCCTGGGTGGGTTTTTCCTTCCTGCTACACACATTAAGTGAACATATCCTCATTATTCATGGAAGCAGGGATTTTCAGACAACTCACCTAGGGGTGACATCCACTGACACGTGGGAACACTCCTGAGGCATCTTAAAAAACATCAGCCAGACCAAGGGCAGAGTCCATGCCCCAGGGAGGTGATCCCTCATGGATAACAACTGTAAAATCTCACCTTGAACAACCTGGCTTCACAATGAGCTCAACGAGCACCCTCTGATTGTGAGGCTTGGGCTTTTTAAATTCCATGGACAAAAGCAGTTCTGATGGTCTCTCCTTCAGAGCCCCTGGCTCAGCATGTTGTAAAATGAAATGAGTTTGCTCCCATTGGCTCCTGAACAGCCCTCCCCTGCTAATGACTTATGGATGCTGCTAATCTGTGACAAAACCAGGAAGTGTAATTAGTCCTGTCAAACCATCTGTCAGGCCTGAGAGACTTGGATGATATTTGGGAAAAGCATCTAAACATGTGTGCGCTTGTCCCAAATCCCAGACCATCCAAACTTGGCCAACAGCTGGGTAAAACAGGATTGGACACTTCTGTTGAAAAGGCCACAGGAAGAAAATGCTGCTCATACAGAAAATAATACTAATAATTGTCACTTCAAAGTCCTGTTACAAACAATCAGCCCAGAAATTAAAGGAAGTGATAATAATTAAAACTGCACAGGGTGTGGATGTGGGGAGATGAGCTTCAAAATCTGTGTGTTTTGATCCAGCATTAAACACCTCCTATATCCTTACACCAGCAGCAGCTCTCCAAGGGGGGCTCCTGGGGGAGGCAGCAAGGCAGAGATGGGTGGGAAGGTGTTGGTGACTGTCAGAGGAAGGCACACCTGGAGAGGCTCTAACAGACACTCTCCCCCAGAATGAATCTGCACCACTGGTGCTCACAGAGGCTCAAGAGCTGCTCTGTTTTGCCAGGAGAACTCAAGTGGTTTCCTTGTCATCTCCAAGAAAACACTTGATACATTTCACAGCAGAAACATGAACAGAAAGGAGAGAGGAAAACATTAGGAGGCCATTCCTGTAACTCCCCCTCTGTCACAGGACACAGCACATGGATCAGGTGCTTAAATATCCACACAGAATGTAAGGAATTACACAGGGAGGGCTGAAAACCAGCTGAGTCTGGTCAAGCCAGAGATCACAAGGCAGGTTCTGACAGCAGCTCCTGACTGACAAGGACTTTGGGAGGGAAACAAAGTGTGCCCTTACCACTGAGGTTTGTTAATTCGTGTGGTCAGTGATGCCCAAGGGCCAAAGCCCCCAGTTAAANGAGGGCTGAAAACCAGCTGAGTCTGGTCAAGCCAGAGATCACAAGGCAGGTTCTGACAGCAGCTCCTGACTGACAAGGACTTTGGGAGGGAAACAAAGTGTGCCCTTACCACTGAGGTTTGTTAATTCGTGTGGTCAGTGATGCCCAAGGGCCAAAGCCCCCAGTTAAACAAACTGCACTCCTTCTACAAACACCACCACAATGACTCTGCACCCACTGCACACCCAAGACACGCTCAAACAAAGCCACACAAACACACATGGAGCCATCTCTGCTCTAAAAACAGGTATTTCAGTGTGATTTCATTTTCACACAGAAGGTTTTGTCTTGAGGAATAAACACAGACTTTTCCTGGGAGCACCACTGCCATCCTCCAGGCCATGAGGGCATGGATTTGCTCCACAAATACTTGCATCTCTGGATGTCAAACAAGAAGCCAAGTCTGGATTCACAGGAGGAGCCAGCTCAGCCCAGACTGGGTTTTTATGTTAAATGCTTATCTCTGTATTTCAGAACACAAATTACTGATAGTGCCATCACACCAGGCATGGTTAAAGATGTAGTCAAGCTTTATAAACTTCACAATTCAAATATCTTTAATGCAGGAATCATTCAGCTGCTCAACTCTTGATCTGCTTTTAGAGCTCCCTCAGAGTGTGTTTAGACAACCTTAAAAAAAAATAAATCAGAGGATCCAAATATTTGCAATCACCATCCTGCAACAGTTAGGAAAAATGACAAAGCTTTTCAATTTTCAGGGCTGGAAGGTCTGCTATGACCTCTCCAAACACTGACAGACACTAAAAGCCCCCTGAGTTGATTTAACTGGATTTTTTGAAGTCAGGATGTGCACAAGAGAAACAAGTGCAGGGATGGAGAGTGAGTGTCCCCATGGTACTGTCAGATATGCCAAAGCTCTCCAGATTATTAGTAAATGGGTTTGCCCCCTTCATTCTATAAGAGCTCCTGTAATGCCTCAAATTAATTGGAGGAGAGTTCAGCAGCTCTGAAGAGATGATTAAGATCAATTATTAATTCCTCTTCCTATTTTTCTGTCTGTATTAAACTTCAGGATGAGAATCCCATTAATGAAACAACAACCATAATAAAAATGAATTGTACAAAACCAGGCTTTCAATAAAAAAATAATTAGAGGAAATAATTTCTGCATCTTCCAAATTCCTCGGTCAGACCATCCTGTTGTATTCAATAAACATGAAAGAAATATTATCACACTTTGTCCTTGAAGTAAATAGATATTATTTTCTGATTTTTCTTTTGAGGAAAATAAGACAAGTGGAGTTTCAGGGGAAGTGCCCTCAAGGAGTTCAGGAGTAGCACAAAATGCAGGCAACAAACAATAAAAAGAATAAGGGGTGTGTGTGTCTGTGTGTGGAAAAGACCAAGAGTTTGTAGATCCATGTGGAAGCTGAAGAGGGTGTTTGTTTAAGTTCTGTGTTTGCTGGAGTTCTCTGGAGGATCAGAGAGTGGGAGTGAGAGATCTTCACATCTTAACCAAAGAGCCAGAACGTGAATGACATGAAGCAGGAGTGGTGCTGGGCTGGTACTAACAAACAGCAACAAAGAACTGAGAGGTTAAAAATGTTATAACTAAAATCCTCTTCCCCTTTCAACTGCCTGAGCTTTAGACTTTTTTAATCCCAAGAGCTCTCCAGTTTTCTACTGTGTCTCCTAGGAAAACCAGAAAAGTCTGGATCTGCTCTTTATGAAANCTAAGTGTCTCCTTTTTAAAAAAAGAAAAAAAAAAAAAAAAAAAAAAAAAAAAAAAAAAAAAAAAAGAAGAAGCAGCCAAGAGCTAAACAAACAACCTTTTATGATGTTTTGTACAACCTAAAGAAGCAAATGGGACACAAGCAGACAGCTTTCCCCCCTCCTCCCTTGCAGGTCACCTTTATCCATGACACACAGCAACAAAAGCAGAGAAATGAAAGTGAGGGCCAACAGCCTGTCCTGAACTTGTCCTGCTGTGCTTTGGTCCTGCTCAGATTAATGTGGATGTCACACAGCATATGCTGGAAAAACGAGGCACTGCAGGATGTGGGAAGAATGGAGGGTTAAGGCTTTGGGCATTTTTATCAAGGTAAAGCTGACAGACCTGAAATGGTTCCTCTCCACGGACTCAGGCCTTTCAAACTTGGATCTCTTCCCTCAGATTCTCAGGCAGGAGCATTGTGGCCATGGAATTTGTGCATCTGGCTTGCCTGGCCATGGAATTATGCAACCTTGCCTGAGCTCTGCTGCCTTTGTTTTAAAACAACACACGTATTCCAGGTATTGTGAACATGTGGACATCCCCCAGATCTCTGCTCTTCACAGTCAGGTGCACAATGCAACACAAGAGCTAATTTTTATCTTGCAGAGCAGACAAGACTGTTAAATAAGCTGAACATGAAAGAGTAATGCACTGAGCAAATGCAAAAGCAAATTATTGGGGGAAAACCCAAAGTTCAGAGTGTAAGCAAGCAGAATTTAATGTACAAACCTTGTTTTCTAAGACATTTTGCAGAGTATTCTGAGCTGGAAGGGACCCACAAGGATAGTGGAGTCCAGCTCTCAAGTGAATGGCCCATCAGGGGAGCAAACCCACAACCTTGGTGTCATTCACTCCATGCTCTAAACAACTGAGCTCATCTCAGGGCTTTCTGGCAGCTGTCAGGAGCTAAGAGACACCCAAGTACAAGTCTTCATACATTTCACATAAGGCCAACAGCTGCACATTTAAAATGACAACTACTCCTGTCACCTCGGGGTCAAAACCCATTTCAACAGCATCTCACCAGTTTAAATCTGTTCTAACTACAGTATCAATAACTGCAATATCCACACAATAGCTCTCCAAACCCTGTGCTGTGCTCAGAACTGTGCACAGAGTGGAATGTGAACAGCTAAACAGCAAACACAACCCTGCCCCACGCTCTGCCCGAGGCATCTGGGGACACCCCAGTTGCATTTCGTGCCTCCAGCCTGGAGCAGGAGCTGGGCAGGGACTAAATTCACCTTTGTCTCTGGACAGAGCCCTGCAGCCCAGGTGTGCAGGAGCAGGAGAGGGGGAAATAACCCACCCCTGAAAGCCCAGCACCGAGTCCTGCCCTGGGAGCAGGGAGGGAACTTCTCCTTCCCCACACAACTGAGGGTGCTCTCTCTGCACTGAGGCACCCAAGCAGAAGCCACCTGAGAGGACACTTTGGTTTTCATTTCAATGGCACTCCTGGCACTTTATGAACAAGAACCACACCAGAAGTTGTTCCTGTTGCATCCACGATGCCCCAGCAAACCCTGAGCTCCCTAAGAGAGGAAGGGGATGCTCCCCTAAACCTTCATTACAGGACCAGCACTCCCAGTTTCCAGGGGCAAGGCTCTAAATGGGCTGAGAGTTCTTTTTGGGAGCCTGTCTGCCCCTGGCAGCCTCCACAAGGGTGAGGCAAAACCCTGCAGGATGAGCTGCATCTGAATTTGCAAACAGCCAAGTCTTAAATAAGAGAGGGAAAAGGGAGTAAAGCAAACTGAACCCCAGCCCCCACAATCCTTGTTAGCCAGACCTCACACTGGAGAGGCTTTATATCCACACATTTTAAGAAATGTAAAGGGAACCATAAACCCAAATCAATTTAATTGGGTGCTCTCCTGACAGAACAGTTATTAATAAGATTGCATTGTACAAACCTCAGTGAAATCCCAAATGCAGTCAGAGACACTTGCAAAAACATTTAACACCCAGCAAGCAACATGCTGCTGGATTGATGCTCCTCTCCTTTGCTCTTCCCCCTCCAATCCTCTCTCTTCTTTTATCCAATTATCAAATAAAAAAAAAAATAAAAAAGAGGCAAAAACCCCGCTCATCTCGAGCAGCTCCTATAAATTATTCACATGATATTACAGTGTATGTCAGCAGTCTCACAGTGTTTAAAAAACTTAACTACAAGCCAATTAAAATGTAAACTGAGAAAGACGGATTGGGTTGGGTCGCTCTGGTGTGAACTTGAGCAGCTCATAACAATACACACAACTTCCAGACCTGCTAATTTGACAGCTACTTTCATCAGCAGGCGACTTTTCTGTCTTTTCTTTCTTTTTTTCCCCCCTTTTTCTTTGTTTTTAATGCCATATTCCTCAGAGGACAAGTCAGTCTATATTCAGCAGAGAAATCCCCTGGGTCCCACAGGCACTGCGGGTGTGAGTGACTCTCAGGTTCAGAGTAGGTTTCTACAGTGAAAAAAAAGGTCAAAAGGACCCTCCCTTTCACCAGTTACTGAAATTTTACAACTAAATTACAGCAATCCAAATGACAGATTGTATTTCTTAAACAAAGCCACTAATTTCTCAGAAAAATAATAATACAGTGGATTCAATTGCTGCAGCAAAATAAACACCTTCCAAAAAAGACATTTAGAATTACCCGGTGTGTGCATCTGTGCAGCAACACTGGACATCTGTCTAAATTGCTTACTGCTGGACTGCTGAGTAAGCCAGGCACCAATTAGCTGTTACAGTGATAATGACACTAATTTTCATCTTCATGGGTTAATTACAAGAGCACCGTGAAGTCAAGTTGTGAACTCGGAGTCAGAAACATCGAGGGGAACCTCAGAACCTGAAAGCATTATGGACATAAAATCAATATTTAACCAGGGAAATTTAAGGTATATCAGGCTAAAATCCCCAGTGAGGAGTCAGAACATCTTGATTTCCTCCTGCCCCATGGACCTGGGTGGATGGGCCACCAGGAGCCACTGCCCTCCTTGTGCAGGGGGGACACTCAGCCCTGAGAACTCACACTGGATGCAGGAAGAGAAGCAATCATTATTACTCTTTCCTGCTTTTTCTCTCCCTCTCCTTTTTAAGAGAGGTGAAAGCTGTCAAAGGTTCCTCTGGGACCACCAGAAACTCAACTAATCCAGGCTCTGACAACACACACCTCAGCACCCTGAGTGGATCTGGCATTCTCAAGTCATCCTCAATTAGTTTAATCAGTCAGAAGAGCAGCAAGGATGTATTTTCTACAGTCAGAAAGGTTTGGACACAGTGGAGACAGTAGCACCAGCTCAGGATCCTCCTCAGCCCCATTTGCTGGTCAGGAAGGAGCAGGTGGAGACCAAGTGTGAGCTCCCCTCCTCACAACAGGAGTCTGAGATGAATGAGTGCTCCAATTAAAGACCAAATCCCAAGCTGGACACATGAAAATGGCCATTAGAGTGACATTGTGCTGATAATGATGAAGGAAGAGAAAAAGGCATTTTTGTTGCAGTCAAAAATACTGTGGTTTCCTGCTCAGAGATATCTAGTTTCTGCATTTTAAATTTTCCATTTGGGGGGGAAACCAGTATTTATATTGCATTCTTAACCTGAAATAGAGTTTTAAGCCATGTATTTCCTGCAAGATGACCCAACTCTGACTGTCCAAACAGCTCTGCAGTGACTGAGGGGACAAATGCAATGTCCAGCCTTTGGGAATGAGCACAGAAGATTTAAATATGGAGTTCACAGCCACAAGCAGCTCTTTGCTTAGGGCTGAAGCAAAGCAACAGATGAGCATCAAGAAAGAATAGCTCTCTCTGCTTCAGATGTGTGTCTGAGAGTGTTAACCAGAGATGGCACAGTAGTTTTGTTCCAAATGTTCTGTGTAAAATGGGAAATGAGAAACAAAGCAGGAGCCATTTTTTGGTTCATCTACTACAAGAAGAAAACCAATATAAGCAAAACACTGTAACTTTTATATATAAACTCATGAAAATACACTGCCTTAATGTTTTTTTATCCCCCAATTCTCACATCTGAAAAGTTGTATGTGATAACTTTCTATAAAGTAAAGCACTTTCAAGATACAGTGAAACTACTTTTCAAAGGAAAACAGAGATAAAAACATGGAGCAACCTTTGAACACTCCCAAATTCTCATCTGTAGGATGTGTATGAGCCAGGAATAGAACCACCTAACAGGATTCATTTTTACTGATTCAAGTCATGCCATGATTGTAAATTCTGTGCTGGTCAGGCAGCTGGAGTTGTTTTCATTTCAGGCCCAGGAAGAAGGGCTTTATTTCCACCAGCATTCACTGCACAGTTTTTCTTTCTGCAAGGCATTGAGAAAATGAAGGGAATTAGGATGTGGCATCTGAAATGACAGTTCCCTGAAAACACTGTTTTCTGTGTACCTGAATTGGAGTTTTTCTATTGATCTTTCCTGCCTTCCCTAATTCACCTCCATTCTGGTGGTGACAGTGCTGATCATACCTGTCATCTCCAGTTCTTCTTGATCCTATATGAGAATCTGAAATTCAAGACCCTAAATCCCAACAATGAAAGTTTTCAGTGCACTAATAACCACACACCAGAGATGCTCTCACAGGGCTCAGAGATCTCCTGGCTGGGGCTGCACATTGTTTTCACAGTTGCTCATTTGAATGAGGGTTTTTCCTTTCCATTTTTTGGTCAATCTGCTGATAAAGAGATGCTCTTCTTGCCTTTGTGGAGAAATGACTGGATTCTGAAAAGTAACTTAATCACAAAAGCTACAGGACCCTGGTTTTGAGAAATTTGTATTTTCTTCATTCACTCTCTTTTAAGCTGATGATTTTACAGCACTTGTGGGAATTGTATCAGTCTCATCATTCCACCTGCTTTAGATATTCAGTCCCTGTGAATTGACAATTATCCCAGGTCTATCCATGGAAAACCTGGCTCTGTCTTAGGGATCTTGCCTGATAAATGCCTTAGGAGCAAAATTCCTACTTACACCAGCTCATTACAGAGGAAAGCATTATCTTATAATTGATTTTATCTCTATGTTAAACACTCTTAGCATCATGTCAACCCTCCAATATGGTCAATTACTAGATAATAGTGCCCACTTCCACATGTCTTGTTACTGAAATGGTAAGATCAATAATTAAGAGAACAGAGCCCCATTAAGTGCTGCTGCATGGAATGAATAAAGGAAATTACCCCACCTCCTTCTTTTGCTGGTTCTGAGGTTCCCAGACTTACAAACACCCAAATTCACAAGTGTTTCAGGAAATTCTTTTCATCCCCAGCTCTACTTTCACCTGAATGTCTTGATGAATAAAAACAAATTAATAAAAAACAAAACAAAAAATCTCTGTTTCTTCTGTGCATGTCACATCATTATGAAAAATCCACAACGTTCTCCCTCCTCTATTTGAATATTCATGATCCCATGACTGGCTACAGGTGCCTTTGCTTATTTTTTTGAGCTTCCTTTTCTTTTGTTCTGTTTTCTTTCCTTTCTTGTGGGTCCTGGTCCACAAGGTCCAACTAAAAACATGTTCAGTTTTTACTCTTATATTCATATTACAGAATTACCTCTTAGTCTTTGAGGTTGGGCCACAACATCTGATATAAAAATACATCAGCTTTAATGGCTGTATTATAATATTGATTAGATCTCTAAACTGGACATCAATTCACTACCTTAACTAATAAAAGTAGACATAAAATCCAGGCTGTTAATCCTTCTTTGTGATGTGCTTCAGCAGGAGCTAATTTTAACAATTTTAATGTGCTGTCAAGGTTAGGCAGAAGGGAGAAACATTCACACATAAAATATATTTACTTGCACTCCAAAACACCATCTCATGGCTTTTGTTTTGACTCTCAAAGTCATGTCAAGAGAATTTGATCACTTCAATAAAAGGACCATTTACAGAGTGAACAACCAGCAAATCATCCACTCAACCTGTGCCTGGAGAAGTTCAATGCTAAAAGGAAATCACACATTGTGTTTTCTAGGAAAAACCTAAAATACATGACTTCAGCTTTGGCACAGGGAAACTTTATTTTGGGTGTTTCTGTCCTGCTGACTTGCCCAACTGTTTGATTCAGTAGAATTTACATCATACAACCACATTTCCATCATCTCCATAACCTCCATATGAAAACCAGGATATTTTTAAGTAGGTTTTTTTTAATTTTTTTTTTTTTTTTTGTAATCTCAATTTCCCTGCTCAAAGTCTGCACAGTAGGAAAATACTCTTCTCTGAGCTGATAAGGAAATAAAATCTATGTACTCTTACACCCCTAATTAACCCAGCAATACACAACAGTTGTTTTTCACTCTTTCTTATTCTTTAAGGTGCTGCTTTCTGAACTTCTGAGGACTCTCAGAAAATCTCTCTCACATGAGTAAATGTAGCTTTTTTAAGATTAAGAACCTGCCACATCCTGGGAAACTCTATTCAAGAGGGAGCAATCAGACGCACTGATGTAAGGAATGGGAATTACCTCCAAAATCCTCAGGTTAATTATCCAGCTTTCCCCTGGAAAACTCCCCTTTGTGTTTTCTCCCCTTTGAGAGGAACTGGGTATAATTTTGATACACTCACTGACCTCAGTGAAACCAAATGCTTTCCTTATGGCAAAGAGCAAAAATAAGTATGGGAGAGTTTACTGGAATTTTCATACTCTGGTGATATATAAAAGTCTGGCAAGAAATCAAACAGTCCACACCAGTTCTCTAATGCTGAGTTATTTCCTTAGGCCTTTAATGTTCTCCATTTTGCTCTATTAATCTTATTTTTCTCATTCTGGCTTTCTCACTGGCTTATATTTGGGCCAGAAAATGAGAACACATGGACATCCACCATTCACTTCTGTGTTTCTGTGTCACAGGGTAACTGGAAATCTCCTACAAATAACAACCTTTGCTATACCCCAGTAATTCCAGTCAGACAGGGGGGTTGAAAGTTTGATTCCTAGGTTTATATGTTCAGTCAGGTGAGTTTAAATGACACATTCACAGGGGCTACACTTTCATTAATCCATAAAATTGCATGATTTGAGCTTTTTATTTAGGAGGAATTCCATAGGTGTAGATGTATTTCCAATCCCAGCCAAAGCACACATATGGATGAACACCTATTCCCCACTCCCAAAGCCTCCCAGACATTTTCCCTCTGAATACCAGAAGGATTCTCTGCTCACCACACACTTCCAGGCTGGTTGGTTGTGCCAGAACTGCTTCAGCCCTTTTTAATTGCCACCAACATAAATGTCAAATTTTGTATTACAAGCAATGAGTCATGTCTGTGTTAATGACAAAGAAAATGCTTTATGGAGCACATTCAAGGCTTGCACAACACCTAGATCATCTTCTCTTTTAATATGCCAAGAAATGCCTGTGGTTCTGGACTCTTCAGGAAAAGATCAGCAGGGCTTCCACAATAATCACTTAAGACTAAAGATTAGTCTTCTGTATTGCCAAAAAGCTGCTCTCAATCAGTAACATCTCCCTTAAGGAAAGGGGGGAGAAAGGAGGGGGAAGTAAAGATCATGTTTTTGAAGTTCTCTGCCTTTAGCAAGTTCTCTTCTATTTAATAGCTTCCAGAGTCAAGAAGGTCTCAGGTAGACCTGACTTAGCGAACCACATGAGCAATTAGTTCCTCCAGACACTATGTCTGTTCTAATGTAGTTCACTTAACTTCACATGGTGAATCAGTTCACTTTGATGGTGTTTTTTTTCCCTTCCCTCCCATTATTTCTCTCCCTTGTCTCTCGGCAGCCGCCTGTCTTGACATCTGACCTCCACTTGCTCCATGGATTGACTGTTTCAGGCACTGTTAGGGAATTAAAATCTCTGCCCATTCCATGAGAACCTGAATACATCCTCAAGTTCATTGCAAAAGCCAGGCCTTGCAAATGCAGAGGGAGCACTACTGCCCTTGGCTTGGTTCAATAGAAGTTGGATTAAGGATGTGATTGATGTTTCCAACACGGGCTAAAGGGAGACATCAGTTCCTGATGGATTCTGCCTGGGCCCACAGTCACAGCTGGTGGTTTCCAACACCACTCAAATCTTACAAAACCCAGAAAAAACCTGCCTGACCCAGAAACAAAAATCGGCACAAAAAGCTCCTTCGCATCCTTTGATTTTGTTTAAAGCCAAATGTTTTGATAGTCTGCCTAATTGGTCTAGGGTTTTGGAATAAAATTGGGAGATTAACTGAACAGGAAATCACACCAACAATGCTCCAACAGACAAAGGGTGACCACGGGTAACTGAACTGTTTGCTGAACTGTCAGCACACACAGAGCCACAGCAGAGGGAAGATGCTGCCAAGTACTTGTCTCCCATTGTATAAAAATGTCACTCAGGCACTCGAGTGCTGTTTCCTTTTGTCTGTCACCCCTGCTCCTCACAGACAGTACCTGCAGCTACACCTCACCCACTTGTCATTGTATCCCGAGTCAATTAAGTCTATTTTGGCTTCTGGTTTTGAAAACTGTGCAAATTTCTACTTCTTCCCTCAAATATCACCTTAGTAAGACTAGTTTAAGGAATGTGTTTTTCTCTTGGGAAAAGAAAATCTCAACTCCCCCCAGAAATTTCCTGGTCTGTATTCTTTAAATGGTCAGCATGTGGAGAGTCCAAGGCACATTGTGATTCTGGCCCTTCAGCCCCCAGACACTCCCCAGCCAGTACATCCAAGTTGCTTCACCAGTGCACTGGTTATGGTGTTCCTGCCTGTCCTGTGACACACACACACCCCGTGGTTTTGTTCTGCCCAGGGATTTCTTTGTGCTGCTGCTGCTCCAGAAGCTGTAACCTCATTTCCAATTGCCAGGAAGCAGATTTCCCCATCTCACTGGAGCCATCCAGTAGTGTTTAATGTAGCTTATCCTGGGGCTCCTTCTGTACTCAATGGGAAGTGAGGGATGGAGTGAAGGACCACGGAGAACGAGGCACTTTTGGTGATGTGGGGGCTGAATCACTGTCAGTGTCTCACAGAGGGAATGGGCTGGAGGCAGGAAAGGCACATCTGTCACCCCCTGGCAGCAGAAGCTGCTCTGCCCCATGTTTCCAGTTAAATGCTGGGACTGGACCAATGCCCACTGAATCCCTGCAGTGTAAATTCCCCATTGGAGAGGCCCAGCAAGATCAAGGCAGTAGGAACAGGGACCACCGTGCATGGAATAAGGAACAGACAGACAAGGGAATCAAAGAGAGTGTCCATAAGAAATCCCAGCTGAAATGCCAGCAATGAACCCAGCCCAGCCCTGGTCCCTGACCCTTCCAGCTCCCTTATCCACCACATCTGAAACTGGACTGGCTTCCCCCTGCTCTGCAGATTCCCCAGGCACATCGATGAAAATGCAGGCACTGGAGATGAAGGACAAATTCAAGTGCCTGCTCCTCATCTTAGTGCCAATAATTCCTTTATAATTTGCCTCTACTGCAGAGACACTTTGAGCCAGGTCTGACAGCAGATTTTCAATATCTAACATTAAAGCAAAGTCCTCCTATCTGAATTCTTCAGAATGCTGCCAAGTTAACAACGCTCTGTTCATTTAGCTCCAGCTGAAGTGTACTGGATCAATTTTCCATCTTGTCTATATGCACAGTGAGTCTATTACAATCTCAACAAGACATTTCTGTTGACCCCAAGAGAGGCTGTTTGCATTGGTAGCACATGCAGCTAAAGCCCAGCAAAGATGGTATTTCTTGGATGCACTTGTCATCAAAAGGCACTAATGCTCATGAAAACTGTTTTTTCCACCCCATCCACCCATTCCTGTCCATACCACAGCCACCCATCCAAGGCCTGAGCAGTTTGCAGGTGCCACAGAACCAGTGTCAGTGGTTGGCTGCCTGTGGAGCAGCTGCTTCCTGAAACAGGCAACTCCGGGACTGTCCTCACAAATGAAACACAAATGATTTCCAGGTAAATTATTCTCCTCCTTTGAGGCCCAGTTCCTGGTACTGCATTAACAGTGATGGCACTCCTCTCCATGAGGGGCTGATTGCACAGCTCTCACTTCACAGGGAATGGCTGTGGGTAGGAACAGCAGCAACTCTGATTCTGTTCTCTGCCTGCCATGGTGAAGAGACAAATGGAGAGATTATCAAAAACATTTACCAGGAAGACTCTGAACCTCACCTGCACTATGTAACCCCGACTATTTTTGGCCATGTGCTGTGGGTTGCAGAGTATCCCTCAGATACTCTGAAGAAATGCACAATGTCCCTGAATTCCTGACTCTTCTCCAAAGAATAAGGCTGACAATGTAAAGCTCTTCTGCAGAAAATGGAAACACTGCTCTACCTTCCATTAGAGGGGAGGAAGAACCCAGGTCAGTGGGCAGGGAATTAAGTGATTCCAGTGCAGCCTGAAGGGGGATCTGCCACGAGCACCAGGCTAAAAAACCTTTCCTCAAACAAGGCCAGATCATTGTACATAAGACAAAGCAATTACTTAAATGGGAACACTTCTTTATAAACAAAAGCATTCCCTAAGAGGAAAAAAACCACCAGAATTTAACTGCAGGAGTATTTAATAAGAAACAGCCTGTTCCAGTCTCTTCTTCATTTAATTTAAAATAAACATAAACCAGAGCTCTCCTACACAACACAGTCATTCCCTCAGAAGAAACAGAGTGGAATTCAAAGGTCACCCTGGAAAGTTTGGTTGCTGGAAAACTGAGGAAGAGACTCTTGTCCCTCAGTGATCCTTGAGGAGCATGTGCTGTGTTCCCTCGCACACAGATTGCAGGATCCCTACTGCAGAGCTCCCCAGCTCCACCATGGACTCCTCAATCCCCTCAGTCCCAACCATCTGCACCCACCCAGGGAGCTCAGCACCATCAGAACAGGGCCCTGCAGCCCAGCCCTTGGGTTTGTCCTCTGGCCAAGGCAGATCCTTCTCAAAGCCCTTCACCCAGTCACTAACACTGACAAAGACCTTGAAGCAAATGGGAGGGCAGTGAGTCAACTTCCAATTATTTGTCTAAAGCTGTTAAACTTCAGGGCAGGCTCTGCAGGATGCCCTGAGTGTCACTGCAGACACTGACTGTACAAGCCGCACAGAGTTCAGCCAAAAGCACACATGCACTTCTGATTGCACCAAAAAATAACCACAGAAAAACCATTTCAAGGCAACCCCCCCAGCCCAGTTCCACCTACCTCCATTACTCAGTTAGCCAAACCAATTCTCCTACTTTGCTACATCTAGTGGCCAGAGCAAACTGCAGCGTGGAGTTAAAACCCACAAGGGTTCCTACAAAGACCAGAGTGGAAGGAAGGAAGGAACTCTCCAGGCACCACAGCAGCTTTAGAAACCCAAGTCCACCCTGAACTCTTGCTATGCCACATGTGAAAGTCTGGGCTGTGCTGCAGCAACTCACTCGTAACACTGACCAAAGAGCCCGTGAGGAAACCTGGCAAGAAACTCCTACAACAACAAACCAGGCTTGCAATAAAAGCCATCTGCAAAAGTGCCAATTATCCTTCTCCTCAAATGATTATGTTCCATCCAGTTCTGCTGACAAGCAAGTTATGCCACATTTTAATAGGCAATAAAATGTATTATTAAATAATTAGTAGCTAAGAAACAGAAATTAGAGGGCACTTCCTTTCACATACATCCCTCAGTACTTCAAACTATTGATTTAAAGGCAACTCGATCCTCTAAAGAGGACAAAATGGAACCTGATACAGCAGTTTACTGGGAGACAATTACAAGGCTAATGATTGTTCGCAGAGAAATGAAGCAGGGAGAAATTCTAGAGAATTCCACCCCGCTCTGTTTTGTCTGATCTGTCTTGAAATCCCCCGAAGAGCTAAAATTTCTCCAAATCTGTTCCCTGCTCTGAGCCCATTAATTACAGTGTTAAAGGTAAAGAAGTATTGATGTCTCTGCCCTGCTCCTTCCGTTCCCCCCCAGGTAACTTGCTCAGCCTTTAAGGTATGGCTGCACTAACTGAGAAAAGCCCCACTAAGACCAATTAAGGCCTTTACTAAGAGGCTGAAAAGAAGACAAATGGAGGCAGAATGCCCGATTACAAGGAACCTTTGTACAGATGTAAAGCAATTAGAACAGTCTCAAGGGCTGGCCAGTGCAGTACCTGCTAGTAAAGGATTTTACAGCTTGTCTAAACTTGGAACAATCTGTCTCTCTCTGCTTTCAGCTGAGTGTAAAAGTGAACCCTGTATTAGTGTCATGTATCGGTTGATAGCTCGGTATTGGTTTCCCTGAGCATGTTAAATCTGTAATGCTGGTCTCCAGCTCCCTCCTGGATGACAATAGTGTTACACAGTCAGCTCTAACTTACAAGGAAAGAAGATATGTCTGATGTTAAACCATGATAAAAAACAGAACCAGCTCTTTCAACCTTCTTTTATTTCCCTAATGCTAAAGCCTAGAGTGTCTCAGATTTACTGCACTGTGATGCATAATTTGGCACAGAATGTGTGAGAAGTGAAAATGTTTGTACTGCCATTCTAATAACCAAAATAAATTCCATAGTGACTCAGTGTAAGGCAGCTTCTAAACAGGGCACTCTTTCTTTCTCAAGAACAAAAATAACAGCAAAAATACACATGTAAGAAATGAAAGCTCATCAACCAAATGGTACCTGAGAAGTTCTCCAGATGCCCCACACCCCAACACATGCAGACCCCTCTTTGCCCCAGCCCTGTGTATGAAGTAAGAAGAAGGATGTAATGCAGACCAGAAATTTGTAGACAAGTGTATTTTTGTCATACAGTGATTTCTGTGGGGGAAAAGGCTTGTTTTACATTCAGGAACAACACTTTCTATAGGGCAACAGACCCTGGGGAGCCACTGGAGCAAAGTCACCCCTGCTCTGCAGGAGGAAAACTGGAGGCTCAGGGATAAAGTTCCTCGAGGTCAGCAGCCACAATTCCTGCACAAAATTAGGCTTTAAGGTCACTGGCCAATGTGAAGCACAAACTGGAGGTTACTGGTCTGTGTAGGATTTGTTACCATTTTATTGCTGACTCTCAGGGGTTTTGCTTTTCCATCACTTGTTGGGGTGGATGCAGAGAGGACACAGAGCAGGTGTAGAAAGAGGACAGAATTTGCTGGTTTACAGTGTCTGACAATGCACAAACCTATTGAGAAAGCCTCTGGAAAGGAAAGATTTCCTGTGACACTTTCATCACAGATAAATCATGTCATGCAATGTATTTCAGCTTTTTTTCCCTACCCTTACCCATATCTTGTTGAGTAAGAGACAAAAAATTATGCGTAACTTCTGATAAAAGATTCAACATTTCTTATTAGGAAATGTTTTTCCAGAGGGTTGTAAGTACTCAGCAATCCCTGCTGTGCTACAAGGGGATGATTTGTGACAAATCTTAACCAGCAGCCTGCTAAATTCTTTTGAAAATCTAGTCTTTGCTAACCAGCCTAGATAGAGCTCATCCCCAAATCTGGTCTCTCCAAAAAATGAGGTGTAGATAAAAATAAAGTGCAGTGATGAAGCACCCTTGAAATTCAGGTTTAGCCATGTCTGGGGTTTAAGCACAATAAATCTGGACATCCATCAGAGAGATCCTTCACATCACAACCACAAGTCTAAGGGGTTTTGTTGTTGGCAAAACCAACAGTCCCCAGAGGTGCTGCTGGCCAGGGTTAAAAGGCTGTGCTGTAAAAGGCTCCTCAAACAGCCACCTTTGCCAACCACTCACTAATTCTTATGGTGCTAAAAAATTCAAACACACAGAGATTATTTCAGAAGAGCAACTCAAAAAAAAACAGTACAGCAGGCCATCATCCTTAGTAATGAGGCCAGCAGCACACCTTTGCTCCCTGAATTATTTAAGGGCATATTGCTCACAGGCTGAACTTTGTCCTGAATGGCAAAGAGGAGAGGGCTAAAGCACCATCTCAATGCAAACCAAGCTGAGTACACTTAAAATCGTTTTAGCAGGTGTGTGATGCTACATTCCAATGAGGTTCTCCAAAGAAGAAACCCTTTGTGGCCATTATCTCTCAGTGTAAGTCCCTGTGCATTCAAATATTTGAACTCAGCTTCGATTTAAAACCTGAGAAGATCATACACAAGGAGTAAGTCCTTAGGAAAAGGATGGATTACATCAGACACCTGCCTCACTGCTCTGGCAGGATTCACTGGCATTCTCTGAGTGCTCTGTGCCCCTCCACAGTCCTGTCACTGGCAGTATTTGTCATCCAGTGCTCTCAGCAAAAAGCATTTTTCATTGTGTGTGTCTTTTCCCTCTCTCCCTCCCACACACACACAGGCACTGCTTGCCTCAGGTAAAGCCAGGGGCAAAAACTCTCTCACTTAGTCCTGTGTCCATGATCTGGGCTCTGCATCTCACCCAGCAGGAGCCACCCCCTCGAGCACATCCCAGCAGCACTGCTGGGATGTTTTCCTGCAATACTGAGAAAAGGTTTAAAGTGTTTTTGCATGACACCACCGTTTGCCTGAATGAATCAAAATTGCCTGTGTTTCTCCAAGCCTGTTCCAGAAAGAGCCATTTCTTTCCACAGTGCCCTGCCAAAGCACTGCAGAACTGCACACACTCCAAATTTTGCTCTATTGATATATAAATACAGTCACTTCAGCTAAAGAGCCACCAAGTCACTCTGGCACTTGGTAACTTGATTAGATCTGTATTAAGGCAGAGGCCTTTAACACCAAGGCGGGAAATAATTAAGTTTTAAAGCTGGTGAAAGATAAGGCCAGGTCTGCTTTGCTGCTGCAGAGCTGATAAAGGCAGGGCTATACAATTGAGCATTAATTAGGTACAAGCAAACAGCTTTGCTAATAGCTCATGTTCTCATTCCCAAAATGTCAACAGCAGATATTAGTGCCAGATGCTGGTACAACATCTCCCAGGGCTGGGGCTGGGGGTGGGAAGAGGGTTGGAGGAAATGCCAGAGCTGTCAGGGGGGCTCTGGAATGATGTCACAGGAGCAGGAAACTTCCACAGAAGGGATTTACCAAACAGGCTTCTCTACTTTTAATGATGAGTCCTGTGACCCAAAGACATCAGGGCTGAGAGACTCACGTGGCCATCACTGGGGCTTGCAAAGTTACCGAGATCTTGCACTCACATTGCTTTAACCCACTGCCTCAGTTGCAGAATTTGGGTCCAAACAGGCTTGTTATGTTGAAGGAGTCACCCCAGTGCTGGGTCAGGTCAGGATACAGGATTTGACCAGGTCATTGTCTGTCAAACAGGCACCACCTCACCACAGTGCAAACCAAATAACCTGAAGAAGCAGCAGCAGCAGCACATTCTCAGTGTCACTGCCATTGAGAGGCTGGGACTGAGCATTATCCAAACACACTTCCAGCCAGAGAAGGGGATTCAACAGCCAGATGTATTTTTTTTGTGAAAACCTCATCCAAATGAAGGAGCACAGTGGCATTGCCCACCCACAGGGCAGAACGTGCTCAGCCTCTGTGAGCCCCCAGCTTTGCTCAGAAGCCTCCTCCCAGCCAGGGACCCCCACCATCCCAGCTTCCTCACCCACATTCCATATGCACAGACAAAAAAAAAACCAAAAAACTGCAAATAATGCATCACTCCAGTGACATTTGAACTCCAGTTTAATCAAATCAAGTGGCATCCTTTCAAATATCACTTATCCTGTAACTGCAATTTCCAAATCTCTCAAATCCTGGCTTTCCTTTTAATCTCACATGAAAATTGTATTACACTAATACTGTTTACATCTCATTTCCTCTTTTCCATGTAAAAATAACACTAACTGCATTTCACTTCTGTCCCATTGCTCTTCTGCCATGCTGTAAATCCCAGGGGGTTCCCATGGCTCAAGCTCTCTGCTGTTTGTTGCCTTCAAAACAGCCACCACCCCCTTGGCTACAGCAGCCTGGACTGTCCCCTTCCCTCAGAGACAGATCCCACCACCCCAGTCCTGCACCAGGTGATGAACACACCAATTCTACACCATTCCTTGGTTTTAACAGGAATGGGCTAAAATAAACCTTTCATCCATAGATCATCCCTACCTCCTTCCTGGCTCCAGAATGTCAGCCCTGAGCCTTCTTGTGGGTTTTTTTTAGTGCAATTTCAATAAATTTGTGGAGCCTACTTCCATAGGGATGGCCCTAAATCCCCTGCCCTGAAATCACAAGAGATCTGGAAGGCCAGGTGGCTTCAGGAAGAGCAGGACCTTGTTCTTGTGACACACAGGATATTCACTGAGGAGTCTCCTGAGGACTGAGCTCAAAACCAAGGACGTTTTCCTGGAAATGGTCAGGAATTGCTGTGTATTGTGTACCTGACTTTCTCTTCTCAGCTGAAAGCACATCACACAGATACACCCTGAGGCCACAGAGAGAGTGAGAGGTATCACCTGCCTCTTTTCTCCCTCTCTCTGATTACCTGCATTCAACTGCTTTGGGGGAAAAAAGGCTCATGGCTGTGTCCCTCCTCCCAGGGCTCAGGGGAAGCCATCCCTGTCACAGCCACAACAGTATCACCTCTCAGCCTTTCACTGCAAAACAAACGACTTTAACTCATTAGCAGATAAAGGCAGTAGCAAGTTACAATATTCTGCTAAATCCACTGGCAAAAGCAAACCCCTACAGACAGGCTTTGAATAAAAAGTATTTTTTACAGGAGATCTCTTTAATCATTGTATTTACCTTTTGATTTTCCAGATAAAGACTTCAAAGTACTTAGGAAATGAGGGCTGTTAAACTGCAAAGTCTTGTCAGGGAAAGAGTGGATCATGCAGGAAAGACACAAAGGAATCCAGAGCTGCCACAGGTCAGCTCACAGAAGTGATGCCAATACGACACTGGCTGGGACTTAATCATAATTAGTGCAGTGAGGGCCTGAGCTAAATATGCTCCTGCACATGGGGATGAAGTGACCCCAGAGCTACACCAGTGCTCCCAGTCGAAACAACTGGATTCCTTGGCACTCCTTGTCCTGCCCTTCACTTTCTCCCTCGAGCCTCTGTGCTGGAAGCTCTCTGTGCTCAGTGTCAGAGCAGCATCAGGAGATGGATGAGCTGTGCTGTCCAGGTCCCTGGACCTTCTTAACCTTCCAGACATTGCCTTCAGTGCTAAATGGAAATCATTATTACTGGTGAAGACCAGTCAGTACAAACACAACGGAGCCAACTGAGCTTCCTGCCTGTCCTTCACACCCAGATTTCTCAAAAAAACAGAGAAAACAAGAGAGTAAACTCAACATTTTTAGTGACTTTAATTCTAATGTGAGGGTTGATAGCAATCTATAAACAAAATGATTTTCCACAAGGCTCAATATTGTTTTCCCTTGCTTAGACTGTTGACAACAGAAGGAGCAATTCTGACTGTTTGGGTTTCCCAGCAAGAAGAGCTGCACAAGCAGCAAACGATGTTCTGTTTTCCATCTCCCTTTCTGTGTTCATTTCTAAGAAGAAATTTCTACAGGGAAATACAGAACTTAGAAAAAAAATGGGATTTCAAGTCCAATGTTTGAACATACACTTCTCATGTGGATTCAAAATTTCACTGATGATTTTGGCCTTCTTACAGCTTCTTACAGCTACTGCCCACATCTGATTCACTTGCCACAGGAGGATTGCCTGTTCTCAGGAGAATTCCCTCTATGCTTCCACAAAAACACATGATGAGGTCCAAGTCTCCTCATTCCTGCCAGCCCAGCTTCATTAGGAAGGCAGGTTGCTGTTTCTTTAAGGAATATCTCAGCAGAAACACACAAAATCCTTGGAATCAGTCTGAAAGAGAGGCCAAGGACATTCCTTCCCAAGCATTAGATTTGGTTTCACATGAGATGATTAGACTCATCCATGCTAATTACACTAGAAAGAACTAATTAGAAGAATCTACCATTCAGCTAATGAGGGCTGGGCCTTAACTATCTCAGTGCTTAATTTTTCAGGTTGTAAAATATTACTTCACCCTCCTTCCTCCCTCTGCTTGTGTGCCATCACCATGTTAATTCTTGTAATAGAGTTGATCATTAAATACCTGCTAAAGAAATATTTGTTAATACCTGCAAGTGCCACAGTTTGAAAGCAGCTGCACACTGATGTAATTACAGGATGGAGGGGATGGGGTCTGTTCTCTGCCCAGTTTTGGAGCAGCCAAAGGACATTTCTGAAGGCTCCAAACCTGCCCACTCCACCTGAGTCAATGGAAAAGGGTAACCCCAAACTGCTCAGGAATCCTCTGCTGTGCTCCAGTGCAGCCTTTTCAATAAATACACATTTTCCTTCCCTTGGGACTGATGCAGGAGAAGGGACTTCACGTGTAATATTCTCCATGTGGGAGGAGAGTGTATTAAAAAGCAATGATACCACCTGATAAAGACTGACATCTCTGCCAAGGGTTAGAGCATTTAGCAGGAAGCTGATGGAATGAGCATAATGAAAAGCTAATAAATCAGAGTCCTTCATTATACAATAAACTCATTAAGCCACTCGTTGGAAATGGCAAGCCAGACATTGCACAATATTGTTACACTGCTACTGTTAAAAGCTTTCCTAGAAAATATGAATTCAAAGCCAGGCTTTGAGTTTTGCTGTATTTACATACTTAGTGTCCATTTGGAAGTTTAATGAAAGATATTAAGAAATATCTATGTGAGGCAGCATCCATTCAGCACAGAAACTGTGCTTTCCCAAAGAGGATTCTCAGCCAGTCTGGCAGGGGCCCAAACCCTGCACTCCCTAAGATGATGTGTGAAATTAGTGCAAATTGAAATGCCAGAACTTCCATTTTTTTTTTTGCAAAAACCTTTGAAAAACCAGACATGTTGCTATATCAGATTTTTATTTTATTCACTCCCCATACCCACTTTCCCCTGGAGCCACTGAACTAAATCTATTTTAATGTATGACCAGCATGATTTGGATTTTTAATAGGCTTAAGAAGAGCCATCTTGAAACCCTCAGTGTGAACACCACGGAGTGTAATGAGAAATCCAAAACAGGCCAGGTCTCTGATGGATGTGAACTTCCTGACAGAGGCTACAGAGGAGCATTGCTGGCATCCTTACTGCAGCCACACTCATGTAAATCAGAAGTAATTAATAAGAAATTAGTAGAATTGGGCTCATTTTTTTACATCTTCCATAATAGGGCCAATGTTTTTTAAAAGACTTCAAGCTTTATAACCTTGAGTTTTAAAAATATGGTTCAGAAGGCCTAGTTATAATTTTTTTTATCATCTATTGCTCTAGAAAAATTCTAAACAAATTATATATATATATATTTATATATTTTTATATACTTACATAAAAATNTCCGATCTATATATTTTTATATACTTACATAAAAATGCACTATCAAGAGTAATCCAGCAAATGTTCCCCTTCATTAAATAGCTTCACACTTCTAATTCTACCAGAAAATCAGGGGTTTGGATTGAAAAGGAGAGCAAAACCCTGCAGTGGGATTCCATGGAGAGACAGATTCCACTGGAAGGGTTCACCACCCACCTGCACATCCCAGAGCCACAGGATGTGCTGAGCTGGAAGGACCCAGCAGGATCATCCTCCACCACGTGTGTCTGAGCACAGACTTGCCCAAGGCTGAGATCACCTCAGTGCCACTGAGGGCACAGGAACAGCATCACTGGGCCCTGGAGGAGCTGCCCAGCCAAGGCACTTTATACACAAAATCTAAACTACCTGGGAACTGCCATTCTAAGGACAATAACCCTCCTTTCCCCCCAAAAAAAACAGGTTAGGGGAAGGGAAGGATCCATGAAACCAGCTGCCCACAGTGCAGTGGGAACATAATCTTCAATTTACCTACGTCTCTAAAGTAAAGATGTGGGGCCTTAAGACCTTACTAACTCACAGGATTTAATACTTGGGTTTAAGACTTATAATAATAACAATAATAATAGTAATAAAAAGCTTACATATTCCACCAAACAGCCCCAAACAGGCAACCTTTATTATCTGTTATGTCAGCTGTGCCTAAAAAATCAAGCGAAACAGTGTGTACCCTTTAATAGTTAATCCTCTAACATGTAATTAGGCATTCACATGACAATCAGAACAGGACTATATTTCATGTTTGCCTTCCCTTTCAAAGTCTCTACTAGAGGGGCACTTACTCTGTCAAATCTGCTATAGTAATCAAAACATTGAAATTACTTCTTTCCACACTAAATATACTGGAACTGGTTGTTTGATTAAATGTAGAGCAGAGAGTGCAATTTGCTAAATTACAAGTATTCTGAACATGTAAATATAGTTTAATTACTGCAATTAAAGAAGATTACTGGAGATTGGCAGATGGGAATGTAATGCTGTTTTAATTAGAGTTTTTAATGCACTGTAACATAAGCATAATATTAACCCTTTATCCTGGAAAGGGCTGGCTAGTCTCGGAAAAAATATCCTTTGAAAAATGTACTGGAGCTGGTGTTTCATAACAAGACTTCAAGTGAATTCAGTGGAAAGCGCCAGGATGATTTGGGAGAGTTTCAGCTGTTATTTGCAGAACAGGCACTGCAGAACAGGCACATTCTGGAGCAGCCACATGAGGTGGGCACGTTGTTTGTGCCCCAGATGAAAGAACGTGTGAAAATACAGCGTTGGAGTAGATGGATTGTATTTCATAAAAGACTGCAATCATAGCTACATCACCAGAGATTTAAGATTCTTTCATGAAAGTTAAAGTACCTCAACTCCCAAAGATTTACAAAACATGAAAAGAGAAAATGTTTCAAAATGCATTAGTTCAATTTTGAAAAAGTGCCGCACAGAGACACAGAACAATATTGCCCGGGGCCTGGGTTATTACTACTCAGCCTCCAGAACAGTATTTGCTTCATAAAGTAATATTCCAGAATGTACTAAGCAATTTTTATCATCTTGAAAGCTATCACTTGCAACATTTTATCCATTTAAGTCAATAGCCCATTAGAAATTCTAATTGAAAGTTCAATACTCTGCTTGGAATCTTACAATAGAGGTTGCCTTTGGAAAGCCATTTAAAGTCTTAATCTCTTTATCATTTGGTATTTTGAAGCCTAACTTTGTTCTTGTTAGGCAGATCAATGGCATTAATTTACAAAATGGGGGAAAATGTCACCCTTCATCCTTTAAATCTCAGCGCGGCGAAGAGCAGTGTAAGCGAATCCGACCGTTGCTCTCCCATATTAGCAGAAAACGGTGCCATGGGAGGTTTGACCTACAAATTTTAATTACTGCATGAAAAATTCAGTTCCTGGAGATGAATAGAGACTTGAGGAAAAGCAGAAGTCCACCTTGTGAGTGACTGCAGAGCTTAACTCTTCAAAGGCTGCGGCGGTGAATGGAGCAGCATGTGTACCTTCAATAGGTAGTGGCTGTGAGGGGCAGGATCAAACTGCACAAGCAACAGAAGAAAGCCAAAGGATTTTACCTACAAAGCAGCTTTATGGGTGTCCAAAATAGACGGACACTGATCCATCCTCTAGGGCAGCCAATGTGCTGAGAACTTGTTTTGAAATGTTCCTGACTTTGAGATAACTTTCCAGCAACCAGTTCACTGGTGGGGAACTCTGGGCTTTGCGGAAATCCATGAAAGCTTTGCCATGTTATGAGCAAAGGGAGGGTTTCACCTGTGCTCTTTGCCTCCAACACCAGGCAAACAGCGTGAGGCAATGCCAAGAGTTTTGAATCAGTGCTCTACTCCAGATCAGCGCAGGGAGGAGTCAAATCCTAAAATTGATCCATGGACTCCTGCCAAAGAATGGCTCTGCTGAATGTTAGCAACAACCAGGGGCTTCCAGAGGCAATTCTGGGAAGACAACCTTCAGGTTAGACACATTGAAATGTTCCACAAATTACTCCTGGTAATGCAATGCAGCACAATGACTGTGCTGCTCTGCAGGTGACACAGGTTCAAGATCACAGCTGGAATTTTTCCATCCCAGACACTGCCATTATTTGAGCTGGAGTGATGTGGGGTGGATTGGAAATTCTCCTGTGGTCTAAAGCAGAAATGAAGGATCTCTGTTTCAATGGTGGCTGCATTAATTGTAGGAGACACAGAGAGAGAAAAATTAAGGGGAGCAAAAGGACCCCCAGAGCTGTGGCTGGCTCGGGGTGTCAGCCAGAACATTTAAAGGATTTGTGTGTGTATGAGAGAGAGGGACAGGCAGAAATAGCTCATTCTAGTTCTTTATATGCTTTTTACATCCTCAAGCCACAACCAGCTTCAGCCCAACAATCTCAAGAAGTATTTCTTGTGTCAGATGAGAACTCAGCCCCTGTGACACTGGCACAGCCTAAGCCAACATCATCATTCCCACTTGAAAGAGGAGTTTCTTCACCCACCAATGCAATACCCTGTGATTCAAAGTGTGACACCAACATGATGACAAGATTTAGTCACCTGGATCTCTGTGGTGGTGATCCAACCTGGAAACCCACCTGGCTATGGTCTGTTTACAGGTTTTGACTTGCTTTAGCCTCCCCTAGAGCTGGAAAGCTCTTGCCTGGAACCCACTTTATCATCATGGAGACCAACTGGAACTGTTAAATGTGCCACACAGACAAAAACATGCAGGATTAAACTTCCAAATTCTCTGTCTCCTGAGTTCTGAGACTACAGGTAGGGCCATGAACCACCACTTAAAACCTTTACACTGTGTCTTAACAGCAATATTAATTAACATCCAACCATTAACATTACGCTTGTTGGTAGAAAACAGAATTGCTCTCAGCTTCACCTCCAGATACCGACTGAAATTTAAATAAATGTATTATGGTCATTAACTATTTGGTGCATTTAGATAATTGATATTTATTTCCATTTCAAAGTAAAGGATTTCTAATGTCAAAATACATTTTCCTCTTTTGAGAGTCCTTGAGGTAATAGATTTCTTTTTTTTTTTTTAGGCATTCTTTTAACTGTTTCAGGTGAGGAAGCAAATTATTTCTATGTTGTGCAATAAAAACACTTCCATGGCTTGGGATGGTTCTTCAGAAATCACTGAGAGGTTGTTTTTTTGCAATGAAAGAGATCTTAAGGAAAGCTTGATGTACCCTGGGACTCTGGCCTCAAACTGAGAGCCTCATTTAGGGCTTTGAGAATCACATCTCAGCAGTGTCTGAGAGCCTCAACTTCAGTGCCTGAGGTGCTTCCCAGTTCCCAGCGCTGCCAAGGAGGGAAAAATGAGACTCTCAAGCTGAGCATCCATCAAGAGACAGAGCAAAGCCACGGAGCCTTTCCAGCAAGGCTGGTGGTCTTTGCACACTCCTGGTTCTTGACTGGTAACACACGGCACTCCCTGGAATGGGAGACATTTCCCAGTACAAACAAGGCCCTGGAATTATCCCAAGATCTCTGTGCGTGGGAAGGGTTAAAACAACCTGAGCAGTGAAACCCCTGCAGCTCTCTCATAAGCCAGTGCTTTTAGACAAATTGAGCAAAATAGTCCTTTCAGCTCAGCAGGCACATGACTCGCTGCACAAAGGAGTCCTTCTAGAAATCCCATGAATACCCCCATTATCCCACGGATTGAGCACAGAGCCACACATTTCACGCCCACTGCCACCTGTGATTAGCTTTTTTACAGTTATTATGGAGTACTTTGATGGTGATGATTGTTTAAAGGCCTCAACAAGCCTGCTAATGTGACTTGAGGACTTGACTCCTTTTCATTCCCTGGTTGCTCCAGCTATCACTCTAATTTACTTTAGGCAAAGGGGACAATAAAAAAAAAAATCTACTCGGAGAAATCACTCAGCATAAAATTGATTCAGTCTCTTAAAGAAACGCATGCCAGGATCCCATGTTAAAGTAAATTAGATATATGATCAAACAAAGCTAACAGTCATTTGAGCTCTGGACTCTTGTGTGGCACTTTAAATTTTAACAGAATCGGCCAAAGAAAAACAAAGGAAGAAGCAAAGAGCCAATTGGTTTGCCTGGAACCTTCCCCTGCTCTGCTCTGCTTGGTGTTTTACGGTGCAAATGTGAAGCAAGATGTTGGCTTCAGGGAAAATGTATTTTACTGTTTGCAAGAAGTGCTTCCAGAATGGATCATATTGTACCACTCGGTGCAAAACAAATGGATACCAAGGGAGCACTAAAGGGGATTGGAGTGCATGTGAGAAAAGGAGGGCTCCAGCGGGGATGAACGGGGGGAAAGGATGGATGGGGATGTTTTTGCTTTCTACAGAGGTTGTGTTGATCTTAGTCTGGCAGTTCGAAGCAGCACATAGGGGGACATGGAGCAGAAAGAACTGAGCAGCAGGATGTAAGATCTCTGAGAGTTTTCTCCTCCTGTTCCTTACATATGCTCAGTGAAGGATTCAGATGTAGCTGTCAATATCTACCCCACCAAGCTGCTCTCCAGTTTCACACTTACACATCTCTGCAGACAGAGGCCATGATCACTTTGGCTTTGCTTCCATAGGATTATCAAATATCATCTCCTGCTCTTCATCCTGCACATCCCTCTCATGTCACTGGTGTTCACATCTGTGGCTGAGTAGCCACAAGCCCATCCTGTGGATGCCCAACAACAGCTACCAGTGAAGAGGAGCTACACAGCCTCCATCTCCCCAGGAACTCTGTGCTTGGTCAGCACCATTCTTGCCTGGGTTCCCCGATGAACATGGCTTTAATTGTGGTGGAATAACACTTGCATTTGCACAAGGGCTGTGTCACATTCCTCACGAGGGGAGGAGATGTGTACAGGCAGCAGCGTTTCCATTAACAGGCCACACATGATGCTCTCTGGAGTTTCTGTGGGAATAGTCTAATCCAATTTGTCTCCCTAAAGTTCTGGTCTCTCGCAAGACATAACCCCCCTTTTTCTCCTTCCCAGGATCGTGCTGCTTGGCACAGCCATCAACCTCTTCCACAACTGGCCAGTCCAGGCCAATTCAGGGAGAAGGTCTGTACTGGGTGATAAAAGACAACAAAGACTCTGTTTCTTCTGGGTAAATCCCAGTTCCATTATAATTCAATGGGAGTTTTGCCATTGACTTCAAAGGGCCAGAAGGCTCCCCCTGGGCATGTCCTGATCTTTGGGGTGTCCAGGGGCTCCTTCTGGAGCAAAACTTCTCCAAGTTTAGAGCTAATCTTTCATTAGAGGCCACAAGGTCTGGTGTTCTCTAAAAATACACCAAATAACTCATCACTGGAGAATTTTACAAGAGCTGTTATTTTATGCCCCAGTCATTTCCAAGCAGATTGGGTTAGTCTGGCAACAGCGATTTCTAAAGGAGTAACATGAAATATTTAAAGATTTATGGAACAAGTGGCCCACTTAGGGCCTCATCTAAGTTTTACTAAACATCTCTGGTTATGCTTTGCTATGTCAGCAAAAGGAGGCTGAGATTTAAATAAATAAAACCTAGTAGAATGTAATAACAGGCAGGAAAAAAATATGATACATCAAGTTACTCCTGAAAGGAATATCAAGCTCTAAGTGATGTCTGTACCAACAGCTCTCCTTGTCTCTGCAGCTGAACAGGAGACAGTTTTAATCTCCAGGCTGCATGTTATTTAACTAAGCTGAAATTGTTTTCAGTGATGTGAAGTGCATCCACTAAAGATAATGATCCTGGTTTGGATTGACTCTTTATTTTTTAACAAAGGGGGACAGGTGGATGTACTGAGCAGGAATGTTTGTTATTAACTGCAGAGAATCATCACAGTGCATGAAATACAAATTTGTGATATTCCTGACAACTGTTTCTTGTTGCTGCTTTCTCTTCTCATCAGTGTCCTTAGAAAACAACTTACTCCAGAAATACTGAAAGTGTTCCTGGAGTTAAATTTACCACCCAGGACCAGTGGGCCAAATCTTCACCTCCAAGAGATGACTCTGAATTATATCAGATTTATCTGCACTGAGAATTCATTCCTATTCCTTTCAGTTCAGGAAGACATTTTCAGTAACTGTTTAATTAGACACTTAAAACCTGAAAGGGCAGATTCAATTACCTCTCTAAATTAGCAAGGACTACATCCCACTGTGCTGGAATGACCCCCCTTCTGTTTGAGAGTTGACCATGAATCAGAGAAGGACTGAGGGGTGATGGTTTCCTTTTTTGGCCAGCCCTGCTCTGTCTGCACTGCTGAGGTATGTGAGCATGCAGAGACATTTGGAACTAAACTTCAAAAGTTATCACAGCAAGGAAGGGCAGCAGCACCCTTAACCTGCTGCTTCTGCACCTTCATGTGTCTCCTCTCCAAGTTCTGCCTCCCAGACAATATTTGGCTGGTGATAGAGCTCTACCTTCAGCAGAGATGGCCTATCAGACTGTTCCCAAAATTTGAATTTCTCAGGGTTATTTTGAGAAGCAGAAACATGGAATACCACTGTTACAGTCCATGGCTGGACAATGGTGATGTGCAGTGTGCTGGAAACACATGAGATGCTACGACTCCTCATTTCCATGTAGCACAGAGAGCACAAACCTGCAAGGCTCAGCATTTCCTTCTGGACTGAGAAAAGGTCTTACATCTGCACAACCAATTATTGAAAGGTCCAATCTATGGGTTTAAAGTAAGACCTACTTTCTCTGCCTTGAGTAACCCCACAGATCAGTGATTTAACCAACCCCTCAGTACAGCTTTTCCTTCTAAATGCCCCAGGCCTGCTTGTCCCAGTTTGAGGTTATTTGTTCATACTCAGCTCTCAAGTATTGCAATGGAAAAATGAGGAATTCACAGTAATTAGTGACTCATTAAGCCAGGTGACCTAAAGTTGAATTTGGGCCCTTTTAATCCCTGGAGAGAAGCTGTCAGACAAAGCTTGGAAGTTTAGCAGAACTGGTGGTACTCTGGCAGTCCTAATTAATGGGAGCCACAAGTGCTCTGGGTAGCCAGGGCCATATGGAGGCAGATGGACCATGCAATACATCTACCTGCAATACCTCATTAATAACCTTCCTAAATTGCTGTGAGCTCCTGAATACACTCTTTGTGCCTGGATTTTCATCCTCCTACCTGTGAGCCCCCTGCATTCAGGGCTCCCCGGTGCCCTCTGTGCCAGATGATTTTCTGACCCTGCTGCAGGATGGGGCTTTGGCATTTGACTCTGTACCACCACAATGACAACCTCTGTGCTAGGTGACAAATTGCTGGCAGCATCCACAGGGGAGGAAATCCTCTCCTGGCTCCTGTCAGAGTGGCTATTTTAGCTTTGCCAACAGCCCATTGAGAAGAGGATCAGAGGTTCTTCTAATGCCACCTCGTCTTTTCAGGTTAATTTATGCCCTGTTCTTTATGCCTGTTTAGTTAAGGACATGCTGCAGGTATGGAGAGAAAAATGTCACAGGCTCACCACCTGGCTCCTCTGTTTCGATCTGGCTGGCAAATGCCAGAACCTTTGAACAGCAGGTTGCTAAATAATAAACAGACCATGTCTTTAAAAACACCTGGCGCTCGCTTGAAATGGTCATTTTGTAGCTGGTTAGTCCCTGGCACAGGTGCCAAGCTCCAAGGCATGAGGCTCCCCTTCCCTTCCTCTGCCCACCTAAGTAGAACAACAAAAAAGTAGAAGCCACAACAGTAATTAGTTGTAGGGAAAGGTTAAAATCCAGCCTTCCAGCCACGAGGAACACGAGGAACAACAGCCCAAACCCCTTTCCGAGTGTAAATACTTCAGGAAAGGGAAGGAAAAAATAAATAAACAAGGATGAAAGCAATGCCCAGTGGCGACCATTTTCAGTGTGACCTAGTGAGCTTTCAACTTCAAACCAGTCAGATCAAGAGCTTCCCAGCGGCGTCACCCAGGGATCTGTCATTCACACATCAAGCCTCGCTCACTCTGCCTTGTCTCACACAGACACGCTGCCAGATACAGAAATATCACGGCCTTCTTGCATGACAAGGAAAACAAAACAAGCCCGACCCCCCCCAGCCCAGCAGCAATCGCGAAGCCCCGGAGCTCTGACAAGGCGTGACCCCATTGTCCACCAAAGGGCAGCGACACCCGGCAGATCGCGCAGGGATGCGCTCCGAATGATAATTGCCAAACCATCTGCTATTGAAATGCAGCTCAGGATGGAGCCTTCCAGTGAGCCCGTCCACTGGCAGAGCTGATGAGGGCTGGGATTTGCTGGGAGGAGTTCAGAGCTGCCCTGGGTGCTTTGCAAAGGGAGGGAGACCATCAACTTTCGGCTCATCATTTGGGTTCTGGGCAGCTCCCGGTGTGGGGTGTGGAGTAAAGCAGCTGTACCTCCACGATTCCAGCTCTCAGTGCACAGGATTGACACTAGGAATGACTGATGTGGTTCAGAACGTGTCCTTCAGCCTGACAGCTTGAGAAGCAACTCAGAAGTAAAAGACTAATATCTTTAGGGAAGCACAGAAGGACAAGCAGCAGATCAGAAAGGAGAGGAAGATGCCACAGTTAAGGCATCAATACTGAATGTACTTCTACAAAACAGCTCTAAGTAACCCACAGTAATCAACCTTCCAATGGGGTGTCCATGCAATAATTTAACAGTAGCAGCCACAAAGTAATTGTGCCTATTTTTGTCCAATCCATTTCTACCATATTAAAGGTTAGCAGCACTCATGGAGTCTGGAGACACCCATTAGGAAAATATCTCAAGTATTTGCTGTATAAACTTGGCATTTATGGCCTGAAATAGGGACAGCACTGATGAATCCTTGGCACTTCCCTTGTACAAGATAGATGAAGAACTCTGTAATTTCAGACTGATGCTGAGAAACTATATACACACACTGCCTTTTTCATGAATCTGTGAGGCCAAGGAGAGAAAAATGGGCAGACATGCTCATGTTTTCAACAGTTTATACAGCCTCTTGCACACACAGTAAGTAGTCTCACTACACAGTACACACAGTAAGTAGATTCAATAACAAGTGAAGAACAGCCACTCTCTAAAGGAAAGTGAGACATTTTTCATCCAACTATTTGTTATCAGCCTTTGAACTCGATGTTTTTGAACCCTTGCTCATCAGCCATTGGCCAAGATTAATTTGAAAGCTGACAAGTACTTGGAAAGCACTTACAAAAAAGCCAGTGTTGCACCCTTGCACTTCCAGCACCACTGCAGGGAACACACTTGTGCCACAAGGTGTAAGTCATCCCACATTTCTGGAAAAAATATAACCCAGTTAACACATCATCCAAGCTTTATTACTGGAAAAGAATGATCCATCTGACTCTGAGCCCCAGACAAACGCTGCAGATGAAGTCATTTGATGATTTGAAAATACATTTCCCTCAATGATATTCCTAAAAAACCCACATAAGCATTTCACAGCAGTGTTCCCAGAAAGCAGCTCCCAGGGTGGCTGTAGAGGAGTGTACTTTTCTACAGAGTCAGCACTATCTTTGGAGATGGTGGTCAACATCTGTCAGTACATCCAGGAGTCATCTGCTTAGATCCTAGAAAGGATATTATGTGACAGGTCATGAATAAGAAATACCCAGAACAATTCATATCCTGGGTAGTTCATGGACAACACAAAGAGTGAAATATGTCCTCCTAAGCCCTTCACAGAATAACTGAAAATGACAAAGTAATAAGCTGAGGGCTTCATTAGCATGTCATCTGCATAGAGCCAGGGGGACATATGGGCAGCAGCATTTCCAGCTAAGCCTGTGTTACCAGACAAGAGAAATGTGGTCCAGCTTGGACTCAACTGGCTTTAATTCCCACTCTCTCTTGGCCAAGCCTGTGTGGGATTTGTTCTGGGAAGAGGGCTGACCCCCCAGCACCCGGGGATGACACAGCCCTGGAGGGGGCACAGGAGGCAGTGGCAGTTTGGGGAGTGACTCCAGCAGGTTCCAGAGCTGGCTGTAAATGGAGGAGCCAGTTCCCAGTGTCTTCCACCAGTTGGCAACCAAACGAGACATCATGTTTGTGCAGTTGAGGCTCTGCTGCCAAATTCTAATAGAAGGAGCGTCTCTGTAATCCCGGGAAGGGGTTATGTGATCCTTGGAAACAACATGCTCTTGTCTGGCCTTCCATTCATTTTGTAAAACATGTGAAGTTTAATTTCAGTGCTCGGAGCTGCAGCTGGCCGAGGAGCAAAATCACATTCATGTGTTAAAAAAAGAACTGGAAAGGGATGCAAGCTGCTAAATTTTGATACTGATCTGCAGCCAACCTCCAGAGAATGGCTCGGTCAGGGCTTTTGGGCTTTTTCCACTGAACAACCAAAACATGACTCCATTTTTTACAGCCATGAAAGCAGATTTTCTGTCATTTCTTTTTCTCAATGTAGGTAATAGCTGAGATGCAAAGTTTGCTTTCCAGGGAAAAACATCTGTGCAGCACACCCCTCTCTCCATAGTCACTGGGATTCCCTCTGCAGCACCAGAATTCAGACTTTCAGGGCAGGAATTTCAGGAATGAACAAATACATGGTGTCACTCAGAGCAGCTCAGCAGAGAACCCCTGACTGATGACAGACAGTTTCTTTCCACAGCTCCTGATGTCCCATGTCCACCCCCCCAGATTCCCTGGCAATATTAATTACACACCTATTTCCAAACCAGTTGGGCCAAATCCTGATCAGAAGGAACTGAAAGAGGCAGAATGTGTCATTGTGTCAGTCACCAAAGGAGACACTGCTGGCAAACACAGTTTGAACTCAGTGGAAATTCCACAACTCCACCACTGAGCTCTCCACAACCAACCAGCAGCATCCAGCCAGGGGCTGAGTAACCACTGCCCTGATTGTTCCTGCTCTCTGAGGTCACCCTGTAATCTCAGACTCTTTGCAATCTGATCCAGGGCCCACTCCAGCCTTTGTGAACCTTTCCAGAGAGCTGAACAAGTTCAAGTCCTTGTGAATTCAATTCCTAATCCAATGAAATGAATCTTTGCTTTATCACAGCTGCCAGGTAACGTTTCTCATGTGAGGGGTCTCAGTTTGTTACACATCCCTCATAAGTTTCCTGTGCTCCAAGATCATTTACTATTAACACACAGTCATTTGTTTATTAAGTGTGTCCATTTTCAGCAAAGGATCACTTTTGCAGTTCCCATTAAACTGAGAACCATGGGGCTTGAAGCCAAATTTATTCTCCCACACCAGGCTAAAAATGAACCCCTCAATGTTATGGTGCCTGTATTTCTGTATTTATACCTCAGGCACATAGTTACTGACAGGACCAAAAGCACTGATAAGATCTATCCCAGAAAGCAAGAATTCCCCTGCAGGAGAAGAGACCACAGGATTCTACAATATTGGAAATCTACTGAATGCAGACATATAAAATATTTTTAAATGCCAAACAATCAAGGCCTACAAGCCTTTGTAGCTGTTTGAAATTTTGTTAATGAATTTTACATTGCTGGCTCCTTATTGGGCCAACACACTCAAGGGAGAGAAGCTTCTGGAATAAAAACTGATATGGGCAGGAAAATTTGGGAGACAAGAAGGCTTCATTCCTACACTGGAATCTGTCTAAAATCCAATGACACTGGAGCTATTCTGGACCTCTTAAGATGCTTTTGTTTGGACTCTTGGCTGCTTTCCAGCCACTCCATCTTTTCTTGCTGGACACTGCTCCACAGCTTGCAAGCAGAGATACTTCTTCCCATCTTATTTCCTATGCTCTTTCAAGCATTCATTTCACTTATTCTTGCTGGGAAGGGTTTGGGGCTGAACTAGAAAAAGAGAAATTCTTTTTCAGCCTAAGAATCTTTAATTGGCTTGCAGGCTAGCTTAGAAAGCCCTAACATTTCCATCTCTTAAGGCCTGAACCTGGCCTGAGATCACATGCACTCTCTATTAAACATGAAGTGCAGGACTAAAATAATCAGCTAAAAAGGATGGCTGTAGCACCAAGGCCAGGAAACCCTCAGCAGAGCTTGTCTTTAGCAGGCTCAGAGCACCCAGCAATTGCCAGGGGTGGGTGTTCTCTAAGCTTCCTCCACTTGTAAATAATGTATTCCCTGAGCAGAATGTTCTGAACAGGAATACACAGTTCTGACTGACACCTGCAATACAGTGACTTCTTGTAGAAATAAGATTTCTCTGGTCTGTGGATGGATGTCTCCAGAATCCCAAAGTCTGGCAACCTGCCTCACCCTTATTGTGTTTTACCATCTCTGGAATTCTCTGCTTCCCACCTTCATTCCCCAGAACACACCTCAGAGAAGCAGAACATTGGCTGTAACACAACAGGGAAATAGTTGCTGGGTTCTGTCACAAATAAATTCCAGCCTGATTGGGAGAGACAGTTTATTTCTGTGTGAGATCTTTAACACCTCTCAAACCAAGCAGCCAGCACATGGTAAAACCCTGTATTTGGGCAAAAACAAGCCCGACGACACAAAACATTCAGGCACCAGGTTTCTAAGCCTAAGACAAGGGCTTCTGAAAATGTGAGATCCTGCCCCTCAAGTTCACAGGTGGTTGGATGCAGGGATTTAGTTCAGGACTATCTCATTTCAGTGTGAAACATGGAGCTGAGAGGATGAAGCAACTAAGAATAGATTCTTTTTAAGCAGCAGTTAAGTCAATCCTTTTAAACTTTACTGGGGATTTACCTCAGGGGAAGCTTATTTGTGTGGTGACCAGATCTGTGCAAAACCTTTGTTACAAATGATGAAACACGGGGTAGGCTGGAAACATCTTTTGTTGAACATGTGCCAAGGAACACGTGGATTTGACCTGATTAATATTTTCAGATAGAAAACATGTATAGGCTGATAACAGCACAAAGTTCTGAGCTCAGCTATCAAAGCACATTTGCTGACTTTGGCTGAGTTTCTCTTTCAGGTTTGGAGCTGGAAGCCCAACACAGGTTGAATGTATACAGAGCAAAAGTAGGAAAAAATAATATTTGCACAGAGCTCTGCAAACTGACCCCTACTCAGCTCTAATGAGAACATAATGGTTTGCCCAGCTGCACAAAACAGAGGCCAGGGGGGGAAGAGATGCCTCTGCTTTCTTAATTTTTAAAGATGTGTTTGGACTTGAGCACACATGGGAGCTTTCCTTTCCTGAATGCATGCATGGACACTTGTAAAAGTGCACCACCAGCATTTTAAACCACTTTCAAACAGGTTTAAGCCAGAATGGAAGGTTTGCTTCCACTGAGAGCAATAAAAAAGAAAGAGTACCAAGCCATAAGACTGACTTTATAAATCTTTGGATTATCCTGCAGTCTGTGGGGTATCTTCTATCTAAACTCCCGTGACCCCGAGGGATTAGGATGGATAGTCTCTCGCTCCTCCATGTCACAACAGCAGCAAACAGCCCCCAGTGCGGGGTGGGCAGCTGGGAAAGCACCGCAGCCCGAGCAGTGATTATGTGTGTGCTCTGGGAGAGACACACTGAGCAGCCAGCGAAATGTTTGTGTGTGTCAGATCAATCTTTTCCCTGCCCAGGACAGCTGTACTCACAGGGGGACCACCAATCATCCCGCCAGGAACTGCTTCTGTCCTTCAACAGGCAATTAACGGGAGTCCATTACAGCTCCCCCGGGGGCCCCGGGGGGCTGCAAAAGGCATCGACTGAAAGGTCAGAAACCTCGGGAGGACAGGAAAGAAGCTGTGCCTGGCGAAATGGAGTGGAAAGCAGTAGCTATTTGTCACCCGCTAGTAATTCCGAGCAGGGAGGGAGGGAGAGGGGGGTCCGGGGGTTGTGCACAGCTCCGAGCTCGGGGGGTGACAGGAGCAGACACGGAGGATGCAGCAGAACCTTCCCGGGACTTCATCCAGGACACAGGCAACAAACCCCACTCGACTGATTCTACAAAGAAACTGGAAGTGAAAAAATGCGTGGGCTGATTAATAACCCACTTAGAGCCCCGAGAAACCTCGGGGTAAGGAGTCCCCGGGGGCTGAGGTTCACCACCGACACAAACTCTGCAGAGGGGAACCAAGAGGAATAAGTGACCAGAAGCACACAGAGAGTGGCATTCAAGAGCACCGATATTCAAGAAGAAACAACTGCTGCAGCTCCCACAGAGGCTTGGAGGACACATTATAATTGATCTCCATTTCTGTTTCAGACTTCTGGTCAAGATTACCACAAGGATTTGTTTGTGGAGGTCTCAGTGAAATCCCTACACAGCCCTCTCCAACAACCACCAACCAACGCTGGCAGCTTTCCCACGGAAATACAATCAAGTGATGCCAGGTAGGTGAAGGAGAAGGATCAGCACATACAGAAGATTAAATTTGCACTATTGTGCAAAGAAGAATAAGATTAAATTAGTTCATTATGTTAATCTGGAATAATTTACACCCAGAGAATTCACCTGAAATATCATCACTGTTGCTCTTCCCACAGTATTTCACAGAGGTCTGGCAGTACCTTTCCCATCAACAGAACAAGCTGAAATATTGCAAATGTCAACTCTTCAGCAGCAACACAACTTAGAAGGTGAACAGCAAGAACTAAAATAGTTTGTCCTTTTCTTTGGACACGATTCTGAATTATTTGTACAATTGCAATGTCCTGTCTTCACATGATTGCACAGAGACTACAAACACCATGAGAATATCCACGTGGATATCAACACCCACTCCAATCACCTGCACTTCCAGCATCAGAGAGAATTCGTGGTGTATTTCTTACCCATTTCTCCAGAGAATTCTGTTACCCATCTCTTCCTCCTCTCTCTTATTTTCTAGATCCAAACTTCACTTGTTCACTGCCATCTATCTATCTATCTATCTATCTATCTGTCTAATCTATCTAAATCTATATATCTGTCTCTAACTTTTTTCTCCCACATGGAGTTTAGTTTAGTAAATACATCTTGTGGATTTAGATAAATTACAATTACAGGAAACCTTTTTTTCTTTTATTAAGTGCCTTGTCCCCTCTCCCTTGTGCTTCCCCTTCCAGAAAGCCTCTGACTACAATAACAACTCTCAGGTTACTCATTCCCAAGGGCTGTCTGCTTGAATTCCTGACACCCCGATCCACAGGGCTTTACCCTCCGGGACACCAACAGCAGCAGCAGGTTGGTGTTTAAAAGAAGCTGCCAATTAGTATCCAAGAAACCAGTTAACAAGACAGTTTCTTTTAATGGCTGGTATTGATGAATGAATTACTGGAATTCCGTGACTTCTTTATGTGTGGAGAGCACTGGTGTGACACTCCTGGGCAGCAAACAAACACCTGGGGCTGTCGGCAGGACACAGGTGACCAACCTGCCCTTCCACACACTGTCTAGACAGCCCTGCAGGAGCCACCCGGGAACAGCCCCAGCCCCTGAGCTCAGGGTATTCACTCTGTGAATGGCCCGGGGCTGCCTTTTGGGAAGGCTGGTACAACAAAACTCTGGCAATCAGCCCAAATGTCCTGTGGGATGAGCCCCGCTGAAGGGCTGACATTGAGGGGAACTCGCTTTTACCTTGGAAATGACACTTTTAAGAGTCAACGATCCACCCACTTCTTTAAGCAACCAGAAGGATCCACACTGAGATGAGGATACTGAGGCAAGTTTGCTCTGCCTTTAATTGGAAGACCATTAATATCAAGTGCTCGGTTTTATTTCCTATCAAGTAAATCTCCTACTTTTTAAGGGCACTTGAACTTTTCCAGGAGCAGGAGTATCAGCATTCGATTAGAACAGGGAGTAAATACTAACAGTGCTGACAGGATTGTTGCTTCTTAAACCCCTCTTTGCTAAGTGGGAACTAGATTTGCCCATATATCCACCACTGTGCATTGGCAGCAGAAGGTGCAGGCACACACAATTCTGTAGTGTCAAGATTTGTGCCCCAGCGCTGCTGAAACACAGCCCTGGCTGTGCTGAGAGCTTGTCTTCCTCAAGGTGGTTTGGTTTGCTCAAATAAATAAAACAGTAACTCTTTCCCAGGCAAGTGAATGTATTTCCAGAGCCAGAGACTCCAATCAGTCCTGAGGACTTTGCAGTGAGACCTCAGAAATTCAACTGAGATGCACCAGGGGTTTGTAGACAGGGCCCAGAAATCAGGTGGCTAAACTTGATTTTGGCCACAGCAAAGTGCACACAACTCACTCAAACAGCTCTGAGGATGCACTATGGGGCATGTTTTATTTATTTATGATTTATGTGTACAGTCTGTCCAAGCTGTCTGCCACTTTCTGTCCTTCTCTGCCTTCCAAAAGAGAGAAAGCAAATATAAAACCTTATTGACTCAAGTCTTTCATTCACTATTTGTGGAAAGTTCCTTATGAACTCCACAGGCATTTGTTTGATTTATCACAAATTCATGAGGGTGTTGCATGGGAATGGAGTGAACACACCTTGTGTAACTGTGGGAGGAAGAGGAATGTGAGACTGTGGATAAATGGGGACACCACAGAGGCCAAAAAGCAGCCATGGCATGTGAACAGCACAGGGGAGAGGAGCAGCACAGTGAGAAAACAGGCCTGGCTGATTCATTTCAAGTCAAATATTTGGAATATATTAAAGAAGAAATTTTTCCCAATGCAGGTGATGAAACACTGGCACAGGTTGCCCAGAGAGGTGGTGGATGCCCCATCCCTAGAAACACTCCAGGTCAGGCTGGATGGGGCTCTGATCAGCCTGGTGTAGTGGGAGATGTCCCTGCTCACTGCAGGAGGGTTGGACTGAAGGTCTGTAAAGGTCCCTCCCAGCTCCAACCATTGCAGGTTCTGTGGTTTCACTGCCTTTCTGAACCAGCCAACGTGTGCTTGAGGACATAACACTGCAATCAGCCCTCAGCAGAGAGATGGAGGGCAGATTTGCATTCAACTAACTGATCAAATGCTAAGAATTTTTTAATTACCTTAATAGTTTAATTTTATTTGTCTCTAATCTAATTAGTAAGGAGAAGTGTGCGGGGGGGGGAGCTGATTGGAGGGGAGGGGCCTTCGTGTCTGCAAGAGAGAAACCTCCCACTCCCTGCACAGCTTCAGTGCTGGATGTCAACAGATCCCTGTTCCCTTCCCAGTGCTTTGCTGGACTGTCTGTTCTTGGAAATTTCCTTTAAAGACTTTAATAGCAGCATTCATTTCTGCTGCAGATAAGGTGAGTCTTGCTTTTCCTGCGTAGTAATTTAATAGGAACTCAGCTCTAATTTAATAGATCCTTTATGTCTCTGTCAAAGGCTGTTGCATTGATTGGTGCAGTGGCTCACACAAGGCTGTAAATACATTAATCTCTCGAGAGCTTGTGACAACAATTCCTTTGCCAGCCTGAGCAATACAGATGGACCAACCCTGACTGCATAAATGAGGAGCTGAGCTGGAAACCCACCCTAAATCAACTTGGAAAAACTCTGCCAGTGATGGCATTACTGGCATTCCCTGCAGCAATGAATCCTGCTAACTCTGGAGCAGGGCCTGCTGAAGTTCCAGGAGCACCAGGCTGAATCACTGAGTGTGTTCTAACATATTTTATTCAGGTTTCAATTCCAAGCTCAGCCAGGAGCCCAACCTGCAAAGGAATGAGCATGTGACAGACAAACTGAGAGAGACCCATCCCAGGGAGAGAACCTCTCCATGGCTCTCAGGAGGAGCACATATGAGATGTGTTTGTTATTTATTCACTTTTTTTGCCTGTCTACACTTTCTACAGCACTTCACAGGATGGGAAACCCTGCATGGCACTGACTTCCTGCCAGATGCTGAACATCCCCTGCTCCAGCTGCTCCAAGAGCCCAACAAAGTGTCCAATCCCTCTGCTGAAATCCCCTGCAACTCCCAATATGGACTTTTTTTTCCATCTAAACAACTGTCCCTCAGTGGTAAATCCACATTAATACAAAGAGGGAGATTCATGTCGATATTAGTGAGTGATCCAAAGGAATCCTGTGCAGCACAGCATTGTGTCCTTTCCATTTCACAGCCAGCCTATCCCCGAGCTGGGGCAGGAGCAGAAGGGAAGCATCATGGCAGGAATATTGGTGTATTTTGGATGCAAAGCAGAAGCTTATCTGTTTTACTGCTGCAGCACCGGAGAAAATCAATTTTGACACAGAACTGCCACTTTACAAGCAAATAACTATACTTTCCAATAACCTAATCTGTGCAAAGCCTACTGAAAATTCCCCAAAGAACCAGTAGTTAAAACCTCCATTAAATCAAAGGGTTTAATATGGGAAGGGAAGAGAGGATGCAGTTTGACTTGGGAATGTAATGGACTCAGTGGGGAAATAAATATGTTGTTTTATGTGTACAGTTACAGAATTTGAGAACACAGCATTCATTTCAAAGGGAATTCTCTTGCTGTGCAACTTATTCCTAAACAGATGTGATTTTTGCTTATTCAAAAACATTTAGGTAACAATTACAGCATAATAAATTATAATTGCCATCATCTTCCAGCTATGCTATGACTTCTATGCAAACACAAAGAAAATGCAATTATATAGGACTGTAAATCCTATTTTCAGGTAGCTGAGAGCACTGACAAAACCCTTGTTTATTTTACTTAAAAGGAACAATACTTTTAAATAGCTACACAGATGAAAAGGCAGCCTGATAAGGTCTGTCTTACACAGCTCAGAGAGGGGCCCAGCTCCAAACAAGTCGATTATTTTTTGGAGGTTTGTGTTTTACTCCCAGGTTTTATATTAGGAGTGTGTGTAAACAGTTTCTAAGCTGACATTTTAATCAAGCAGGGCATGACCACTGGAGGAACTGAGAGGAACCAGGAATTGACTGAAAAGCAACATTTTCCTGATTGAACAGTGCAGGAGAACACACACAAACCAACACTTGGTATAAACATCTTACAATGTCTCAGAGAGCTGCAACTTGGAGGTGGAAATACAAGAGAACTCAAAAATAATCTCCATGAAGTAACTCTTTACAGAGCTTTACTCAACTGATTTCTTCCTTTCTCCCTCCAGCATTAGGAGCCAGTGGGAATTAGTGGTAAATTTCTGACAAAACTTGGGTTGGTTTGTTTGGTTTGAGTTTTTGGTTTTGTTTTTTGTTGTTGGGGTTTTTTGTTGGTTGGTTGGTTGGGTTTTCTGCTTGTTTTTTTATATTTTTGTCAGGAAATAACAACACACCAGGACCAAAGTGTTCATTCACAGAGGCCCAGATTCAGCAGAATTTCACTGCAAAACCTCCTGAAGGCCCAGGAGGAGATTCCTGGTGGCAGCAAAGGAGAGGCACAGAATCCTCCTTTAGCCCAGTGGCTGGAGCACCTTAAAGCCAAAAAATCCAAGTTCAAGTTCCCTGTATCCAACAAACGGCAAGGAAGGGCAGCAAATTTTGACCTGGTTTTTCTGGATGCTTCTTCTGAAGAGACATTTCAAAAGTTCTGACTGGATTTCATCCTGGGAACAGGAACATTTTCAAAACCTTGACAATTTCTGAGAGCCAGAAGAAGCATTACCTGCTCATCCCATCTCTGCTCCTTTCCTAAATAAAGGAAACCCTTCAACAGACCAACTGCACTCCAAGGGTTACTGTAAAAAAAGCTTTTTATTTCTGTGCTGATGTTATGAAGTATTATCCTTCAGGATGAAGTTCAAAATGCCCCCCTGTCCTCCAGTGTCACCCTCCCAGTGTCTCTGTCCCATAAAACATGGCACCAGAAACTGAACTGGGAATGCACACAGGCTGCACAACCATTCCCAGCATTGCCATAGATGTCTTTTTCCCTTATAATTGCTGAAGAAATTACCCTTCCTACCTTTGTTAGACATCACTGAATGTTAGAGCAGTTTTGTTAGAAATCAGTGATACACCCACACACTCCTACACCCACCCCTAACCCACCCACACCCATAAATCCAATAAAAATCACTGCCTTTTTCTAGATGTGGCTCCATTGTTGACACCCCCTACTGCCCAAAACCAGGACAATTTGAAGTCTGATTCAGAAAATAAAATAAAAAAGGAAAATACTTTCTGTATTTATCTCATAAAGGAGAGGATTCATGCAGAGAAGGGAGGATTTGTTTCTTATTTTAAAGTAATAATGGGAGGTTTTAAGCCCTTCAGGAAGTCACAGTCCACATCTGTGGCAGGTGAGAGGAAGTCCCTGCAGTGTCACATGGGGAATCATTACAGCTTTGAAACTCTTTTCTAGGAAAACACAGAAACAATTCCAAGTCCTAGAAAAGGCCACCTGGCTCTTGGGCTCTGGCTCTCCCCAGGGAGACTTTCATGCCTTCCCCACCTTTTCAAGCCAGACTTACTTCAATCTGACCTAAAAATTACCAAATTGCTGAGGGCTTCCCTGAAGAAGTCAACTTTATTCCTGCACACCAAGTTTCCAAGGCAGTATTTCAGACCAACTTCAACTTCAGGAAGGAGTTTTAAGGCTGTCAAGTTAAGAGCTGTTTTATCAGCACGAGTTTTAGATACAAATGCTGCTTTTCTTAGAGAAAGAGCAGGAGGCACAGGAGGAAGGAACTCCCACCTCTGACAAAATCCAGCTGTCCCCCATCAGCACCAAGGTTTCCTTTTCCACCTCATCTTTCATCACTTCTTTTGTTCCCTTTAGAAAAATATTTATCCTTATCAAGATGCCTGGGTTGCATTTAACTTTCTACTGAGTAAAATGAAAATCAAGTTCACACTCCAACATTTCAAGGGGAAGAGAGGGAAGATGATGAAATCAAACAAAAAGCTCTTTAAAAATGACTTATTTTTCTTAAGACTTGGGGAAGGAGTTGAATTCACAAGAATCAAACAAAAGATGATCTGGGCCACTGTGGCACTTAATGGCATTTAATGCTTTCAAAAACCAGGAGGACTGTCAGGAATTCATGTAATCAGCCAGTTAATTGTGATCCTTTACAAAGGCACAGGATTTAATGGGCCTGCTCCATGTTAGAGCAGAGAAATCCATTTTCAGGGTTGGAGCAGATTTGCAAATGGTCTCAACCAGAAGTTTCCCATCTAGTCCAAGACGTGGCTCTGGTGTGGAGGAGTTTAATGCTGCCCTGCATTTGGAGTTTGTCTTCCAACCTCTTCCCTTTTAATGCATGTCCCTCATTTTGTGAGGTGTCAGCATCCTGCTCCAGATCTGTGGGAGATGGAAAGGTGTGCCCTGTGGGTTACACTCTCTCTAAATCACCCTTGATGGATTACACTTGGCTGAAATGACTGAGTCTCATTTGCACAATTGCCCTATTAATTTACTCACCATTGATTTACACCACTTTTGCTGGAAATCCTCCACCAGACCTCTCTCAAAAGCTCCCTTCCAGCTTTTTTTTCTCCCCCATCATCTTCCTTGTCTCATTTCTCTTCCCTTTGCTGTCATTCATCTGTCTCTTATCTTCTTCCTCCCTCTCCCTCCCACTGTTCTGTCTTCCTTCTGTTTCTTCTGGGTTCTCCTCCATTTCCCCTCCCTCCAAGTCTCTCTCCTTGCTCCACAGCAGACAATAAATCTACCAGCAAAGCCAGAAGATGCAGGTGTAAAGGTAAAGGAAGGGGAATAAATCAAGATTCCTCATGAAGAAGAGCAGCAGCTGTGACTTCTCTTTGGTGAGTTCAAAGACTGATGGGTGACTATCATTATCTATCTTACAGCACTTCACTGTGTCCTTGCATCTCTGTGTCTTCCTGAGAGCAGCTCAGGCTCCCAGTTCAGGTTTTATGGCTGGTTTTACCCTCCCAGTAGATCACTTGCCTCTGGACTGGTGCCCTGATCACCAGTTTGACCACAAAAGGCAAATGTTTCCATCTGAACAGACAACAAACTCCTGTGAGCTGATACCATGCACAGAAAAGTGTACAGATATATTATAAAACACAGACAAATGCAATCCTATAAAGAGGCATTTTCCAACTTTGATGTGTGTGTGCTCTGTGTGAAAATCAATAAATAAATGCAGTGGCTTGTTGGCTAAAAGGCCATTCAGTGTCTTCCATTCAAATTTTCAACAGAAAAAAGGGCCCAAGTGCAGAAGGTTAAACTAAGAGGACTCCAAAGATTTAAATATTCATACTGGATAAATAAATAACTTTAATGCCACTCTCTGCAGAGCAAAGGCAACAAGGAGAGAGAAAAGTCTAAGAGGGAGAGATTCAAACACCAGCAGACCCCAAAGAACAGTCAGTGTACACGAAGTAAAGCAGCTTCTTGACCTGGAGGTCAGAACAAAGTCTCAAAATGTCCTTAAAATGCCCATCTGAGCCCTTCCAGCAAAGCCTCAGAGTGAGCACAGAGCAGCCCCCTGTGCTCTGAGGGTCTCCCTGGGGGGGTAACCCCTGCCAGGAGCCCCCAGCACACCCTGGGTGTGAGTAAAACCTGGTTTTACTCTTGGCAGAGACACAACGCCCCCAGGAAGGGCACTGCCTGTATTTGCAGCTTCGGTTCCCACCCAGTCACATTGTTTGCTTGAATGAAAAAAAACCCTCCTCCCCACACAAAAAAGACTTAAAGACTGAGCTGAGAACGTTCTCCACCTCCTAAACCCAGATGAACAGCTGGGCTGTGCAGCTCTGAGCTGGACAAGGCCATGGATCTCAGTGCTTGGTTATTATCTGAAAAATAACATGGAACTCCAAAGTAATGACAGACTTCTAGAGATAATATGCTGCAATAATATACTATGTGAAGTTGCCCATTTTATTCTCAACCTAATTTCCATGTAGTTTGCAATTTTAAGATTTAATAATGTAGTTGAGAGAATACAAATTGCTTGTATTATCCACATATTTACATTGAACTATACCTACCATGTAATTACAGAGTCAATGGTTACTATGGAATTACTGAATTTCTGCAGAGTTCTTTGTGTCCTCCTAAGTGCCAAAAGAATCTTTCAGTGTAGTGAAGCACAACTTATAGTGATGGGGAAAAAAAAGAATGAGACTTCTCTCTCAATCACAGAAAGTGATTGGCCAGGAATGGGCTTCCCAGGGAGGTGGGGGAGTCACTGTCCCTGGAGGTGTTTAAAAAGGACTGGAGGTGGCACTGAGTGCCAGGTTTAGTGCATGGGGTGGAGTTGGGTAATAGGTTGCACTTGATGATCTCAAAGGTCTTTTCCAACTGAGTTAATTCTGTGATCCTGTGAAAATCCATCTGAACAGCTTAAGGGAAATATAAGCAAAACTCTCAGTGCAAAAGCACTCACTGACAATTTCCTTGGCCCTCAAGTCCTCCAAAAGCCCAGCCTGAGTTCCTGACTAATGCAGAGCTCCACTGAAAGGAACTTTATCCTGCTTTACACCTGAGCTGCTGTCCAGGAAAAGGCATTTGGATTGACCTGAGGTCTTCTGGAGACATTCAGATGGCAGCATGCCAGTTCCCTTGCAAGGACACTGCTTCTTTTTCTTTTTCTTTGCCGCTTTCAAAATCACACAGACAAGACTTACATATGGCTGGCTCAGCTCCGGTGTCTGAAGGTTTGAAGTTTGAAGGTTAGAGCTAATCTTAGCTGTGGCATTTTGAGCTGAACTCAGAACACAAGCAGTTTACAAGGAAATCAGCTGTACTGAGCCATCAGAGCAACAGAACAGGAAGGAAAAGGTATTATTTGTATCAAAGAAATAGGATGGTGACCACCAAGAAGTGCAAAATCCAGTGACAATATGCTGAGTACAGACAGCACTGCCAGACAGAGAGGTCTAGGAGACAAGAAAACAAGTGATTCTTTTTAATTTACCATAATTGTGCAATATGACCTTGGGTTAAGTAATTTCTTGATTACTGGTGTTAAAGAGTTGAAGGAGGTGCTTGGATTGCTGCAGTCTGGGCTGTGGTGTGCCAAGGAACACTTCCACCACATTAACATCCACTCTGACCAAATTTCACCAGATCTTTTGGCTTTCCCAATAAACAGTCTTGCAGGCTCCTTCCTGGCTCCTGCTGAGCTTATATTGGGATGCTGAGAATTATCAGAGCTGCTGAGTATCCTGGATTTCCATTTCCCCAGGGATGGAGTGTGGTGTTTATTAGTCATCCTGAAATCCCCCTCAAAAACAAACATCCAGGTAACAAAGACATAACCTGGTACAGCCCAAGCAGTGGCATAACCCTTGGGGCTGGGGAGGGAAAGAGGAAAACCTGCTTCTGGAACAGTCTGAAACCTCAGTCAGAGTCAGCCCCTCCTTGCCAAATTCCTTTCCAGTTCTTCATTGCACCCAATGTGATAAATACAATGTGCTCTGGGTGGAGCCTCTTCCTGCCAAACCCCAAAGTGATCCTGGTGAACACTGTGCCAGTCCCCCCATAAATTATAAACTACCCATTAGTGGGGTTGAAATGAGTTCTCCCTTCTGCTTTTAAGGGCAAGGACCCACCTGTGCCTGAAATCTTTATACCCTGGATCATATCTGACATGAGCTATAAATGCCCTGCACTGTTCATCCACACAGCACAGCAATTCCCCAGCAGCTCTGAGATGGAAAGAGAGCTGGGGTTAAATAAACCCTCTGCTGGGTTTAAAAAAGAATAGGAAAATGGATTTGGGTTTCTCCTTTTAATATTCAACATACCTGACTGAGTGACTTGGTTGTTACCTGCACAGATTATTTTTCATCTTGGAGTTTTATATATATCTAAAACACCTAACCCAGTAGGATTCCCATTTCAGACTCATCTTTTCAGTCGTACAGACACAAACAGAAGATGTTTTTTTGTTCCAAAGATCCTTCTTGTGTTTAAGCAGTCTGAGGGGCACACAGCCCTCCTGGGCCTTCCACACAGATGGATCTTACCTGCACAAAATTTCAACTTAGACACATTTTGAATGCAGCAAAATAAATGGAAATCAACACTAACTGCAGCCTTTTGTTGGAGCTGCTATACATTTCTTACAAGATCCTCTCTTTCAATTGATTATCACTTTGCCAAACTCGAAACCATTTGGGCTGAAATTTTCTGTGCCAGGTGTCTGCCTCAGGCAGAGGAGAATGTGCTCATGTAATTAAAGGCTGTATCACAGTGTGTACACAGAAGGGGGCAAATTAAGGTTGAACAGGCAACCTCAATTCTCACATTTCTTAACTTTCACAGGCTTGACTTTGCAACCCCAATAATGTTCTTTTAATGTAGCTTTTTGTCTGCAGTATTAATCCAGAGCTATATTAATTTATAGACATATCCCACTGAGGACTGGCTGCCTTAGTGGACTGGAACAGGATACACACCTTTCACCTCCAGGTCATGGGTTTAAATACAGCCCAGGGCTGAGGTGAAGAGGAGTTATTGCCACTGACCAGCTGTTTGGGGGCTTAAATGACATGAGCTGGGGAGGTGAGCCCCTGCCCACCTTGCACTGATGTCATCTCTAATCCCCAAGGAATCCCAGGCTGCCCAAACTGGGACCAGCACTGCCCTGCTCTGTGTGGATGCAGCCACAATTCTTGAGTACTTCTACAAAATTCCTCTTGAAGAATATTCCCTCCCTCTAAGAAGCCCTTGGATGAATGTCTGACATAGAACAGTCCAGAAGCACATAAGGAATGGCTCTGACTTGGTGCTGTTCACACCCAACCCCAGAACCTTCACCAAGGAGGGTGGGAAGAGCCAGCAGTGCCACAAACTGAGCAGTGGCTCTGCTTCCACTAAAACAAGAACATCCTGTAAATTTTGCTCAGTGACACTTCTTTTAGGAGAAATGAGTAAGGACAACATATGAAAATTTAATTTCGCCCGTCTGGTGCTGAGAAACATAAAGCACTTGTTTAAGTAACAAGTGGGATTCTACAAAAACAAGGACAGTTGTGCCTGAAGGAGGAAAGCTGAAGTGCTTCCTGCACCTCCAGAGGCTGTGCAGGAGGGAGCAGGGCCCCAGAACACTGAGGACTTGTAGGAGACATTCATGGAAGAACCTACTGTGGAGCTTCTCCCGAAGCAGATTGGAATCCTCACAAGCTACACAGCCCTTAGGGAGGGAAATTTTGACACTTAAGCAACTAAATCCTGGAATCACAGAGTAATTTATGTTGGAAAAGACCTTTAAGGTCATGGAGTCCAACAATAAACCCAGCACTGCCAAACCCACCAAACCATGGCTCTAATTGCAGGAATCAGTCTGTGACACTCTGGGGACACATCAGCACCTTTCCCTTTGGGGGCAGAGGGGATTGTTCCCAGCTGTCCTCACTGGGGGCAGCAGGTTACACACAAACCATGAGAGACAAGAATAAAACCAGAAAGGACTAGGAAGGGGGTAAATGTCTTTTCTGCAGAGCAAGAGACAATCCCAGCCTTAGTGCTGCCTCCAGAGCCACAGTCATTTAAGGATCAGAAAAACCACACAGAAACAGTGTCCTTGAAAACTCCATTTCAGTCATCCCTTTATAATATTCCACCCTCCCCAGTCACAAGCCCCACCTGAGCTTCTACCCAGTGGTTGCCTGCCCTCAGGATCTGAACACATCCCCCTTTCCCACACTGCTGACACTGGTACCCAACCCAGAAAACCCAGGCAGCAGAGCCACTAAACTTCTCTTCACCCCCAACGTGAGTTTTTAAAACATTATAAATTACTTAGCTTTGTTTTGCTTTCCATTTACTGCCTGCATGTTCCTTTAGAGAGGGACACATTAATAAAAACTGTGCCCTGATACCAGCGGGGCCTCAATCCCATCATTTTCTGTATTCAGCACTCGTGTGCCTCCCTTACTACAGTACATAAATGATATAAACTTCTCATCAATAACATAAAAAATTCATACTCTGTCTACAATGCAGCTGCTATCACAGGTTTATGTCAACAATCGTCCTGATTTTTAATAGCATAAATGTTTAAAGAGGCAGCAATTCCTGTAAAGTATCTGCGGGGATATTTAGAGCCGACATATGCCAAAACAATCCTGTTCTCGTACAGGAGACATTGTTGCTCAGCAGGAGAACAATGTTTATCCTCACAAATGTTTACCCTGCTTTAGTCATTAAACCTCTCCAAATGGATGGCAGGGGCTGGAATCCTGAGCCTGGTCACCCCTCTGAGCTGGGAGCACCAGCTCATCCATGTGACAGCTGAGCCCTCCCCTGCACTGCACACCTTGGTGCCTCCACAATCATCTGTCACCTGACATTGCAAGGGCTGGATCTGCCTTTTGCTGTAAACACACACAGACAGATCATTTGCAGATGCTTTCATGCTTCATCATTCTAATGCACAGCCCGTCCTTTAATTTGCTTTTTATCATTAAGAAACCCCTCAACTTATCTTTCTGAGGGGTTCCTACCTTGATAAAACAATGCAAACCCTTTCTTTTCATTTCTTCTGCTTGCTGCCAATTGTATAGTGCTTTAAGCTATTAAACAACAACAAAAAAAAAGCTTTGAATACATGCAGCATAAAATATTTATTTTTAATCTAAGCAGGATTTCTTTACCTGCTGTGCAGCCACAGCTTCTGTTTAAGGCTTGCTTTATCATCTGTGTGTCAAGCTGGAAGGAATTCTCTCCTGCTCTTCCATTCTAACTGCAAAGATCCTCCTACCAGAGCCCAGCTGACACACCACTGCCAATTTCCCTTCTGCCTTTTCCCCTCTCACCCCAAAACCCACAACCTGGAAGTTCTTCACTTGAACAGATGGTTCATCAAAATCTGGGACATGTTGGTGTGATTGAAATCAGGGCTCCTTTAAGCAACAACATCTCGTGTGACAATTACAGGAACAGTTGGTCACAACGGTGACCCAGAAACTGCCCCAGCCCTGCAGCCCCAGGAGAGCATTCCCTGCCCCCTCTGGATGCCTGACCTTGTGCAGCCACAGCTCATTCTGGGACACCACATCCCTCCCCAGCTCCTACAGGAGGCCAACACACCACTGGAAAGGAGCATTTTTAATTAAAAGTATTAAGAATATAAAAACAACCCTATGCTTACCATTTTTTTTCTGCATGAACAACACCCAGACCTTTTCACAACCAAAGCCCTACCTTTCTCGAGGTGCAAAACCACACAGTCCCACCTGCTTGTGTCCAGGTTGGATCCAGGTTCTGTTACTCTTGTTCAGAAGAAGGGAAGCAGTGATCTGACAAGTACTGAATATTCCCAGCTCCATTCAAAAACAACAAACCAGCAGATTCTCACAGTCTATGAAAAGAACAATTTCCAATTCAGGCTTCAATTTGCCTGTGCCAAGAAATCTTGGTTTAGAATTAATCAATTTCCTGCCCCAAAGCAGAAGCAAAGTCAGAAAAGAGGGTTGTAGAAGAGTGTTTTGGGAGTGTGTTGGTTCTTTGTACACGTGGACACAGCAGGAAGAAGGTTCCTGGTGAGCAGGACAAAGGAACAAGGCTGGATGAGCTTGGTGCTGATTGAGAGGGGCCATGTGGGGCAGGTACAGGAAGGGGAAAAGTGAAGAAATATCCAGAAGGGGACACTTGTGTATCCAGTGTGGAAAGTACAGGACTGGACAGCTTTGAAGCCTGGCTGGATAGGGATGGGGAAAATGGGGAAATTGTGGTTTAAGATTCCTTCAGGAGCTAAGATGTCTGAAGGAAAGTCGGTGGAGGCTTAAGGTGCAGTGGGTGTCTGGGACAAATCAGCACAAAAGGAAAAATCTCCTTTACAACTGAAGAGTTCCTGTGATCCCAGGGAAGAGCCTGCACTGCACCCACCAACTGCATCACAGCAGGGCTGTGACTGGGGTCTTGGTCAGGTGCAGGGCTGGGAACCCAATAATCCAATTTCTCCTCTCCCCAGTGCAGAATTTAAGATTGTGCCAAAAACCACAGAGAGAACCCTGCAGCTTTCCTTTGCTTCTGACAGGTGCAATGAGATGGTCTTTGTTTAGCATTATATCAAAGGTAAATATCAAGGAGAGAGTCAACATCTCCATTAACAAAACCCAAGCTGCCTCAGTAGCCACCAAACACCAACACCTCACAATTATTTTAAAACACTTCAAGACCTTAAAAAACCAGGCTCTTAGAAGGAACACAGCACAATTTAACAAGCTAAATTTCCTGTCACACAGAGGCTTGATTCCTGTCACTGCAACACTCATTTTAGTCTGATTAAGTTGCTGTGATGAACTTCAGAGTTTAGACTGCCCTTGAGCCTCACATCTATCTGATCTTTAATTCTACTACCCACTCATTTCTTGCTAAGCACACAGTTCTGAGTCCCACTGGAACAGCCTCGTTCAGGCTCTGCATCAATATGTTCAGTGCTGAATTCATTTCTGCAGGGAGCCCAGTAAATCTGAACTTTCCAAAATCATTTGGCCCCCATTACTAGTAAGCACTGCTCTTAAATAGGTTGTAACTCCAGCTAATAGGCTCCATAATCATAGCTGAATTGAACAAAAGGGTCCAGTATGGGCTGTCATCAGTCATTTTTATTCCCAATCAAATGCACTGCAGAGAAGGGAACTTTTTTATTCTTCTGGATGCTGAAACTAAGAAACTCATTTCACCTGAATATAGGGTATTTTCCTTCATAAAAAATAAGACCAAGGCTTTCAAGGGTTTTCAGGAGGTCCAGCATTGAGGCAAGAGCTGGAACTGGTAACCCTTTCACCTTGCAAAATGGCATATATCCAGAATATAGGGAGACAGGAAACACATTAAGATGCAAAGCCCACATAATGAAAAATTCCAGTGCTGAGAGACACATCTTCTGCTACTCAAAGAGAAGTAACTGAGTGGAACTAAACCTCAGGTAAAGGAGTCAGCAGTAGCACTGCTTATATCTTGATCACATTTCCTTGAAGACAAGCTTTGTGATATTGTTTCGTCTGGTGCAAAAAAAATACAAGCTTCTTTCTAAATCTTATCATGGAAATTGATAGTGTTTACTTAAAGCTTATTCCAGCTTTGCTGACTTCAACAGATATTGAAGTCTCCAATAAATCTATTTCAAGATTTTTTACAACTCTCTTCTTTCTCAACACACACTCTGGCCTCCCTGATCTATATCAGTGGACAGAAGACCAGATTTTTGTTTATGAATATCTAGAAGTTTCATTGCTGTCTGCTGCTAAGCCTGGTATAAAAATGAATAGCAAGTAAATAAAGCAGAAAAGGAACTTGATTTATCCTTTTTAGTTCTGCAAACAGCACAGCCAGGCCTAATATTTCTTACATATAAGGCAACCTGCAGGAAAGGTAATGCAGGAGAGCTCCTGGCAGGTGGGCACTGCCACCCCCACGGGGACTGCAGGGGCTGCAGCTTCTCCCCCTGCTCCAGGCTCCAGCCAGAGTCCAACTTGGACCCCTGGGTGATTCCTTTGGGGCCAAACACCAAGGGCTGGTCCCCAGCTGGGGGCTTCACATCTGATGTCTCCAGTTCACAGAATCCCAGGATGTGCTGAGCTGGGAGGGCCCCCCAAGGCTCCTGCACAGCCCCAGCCCCAAGAGTCCCCCCCTGTCCCTGAGAGGATCATCCCAGCCCTCCTGGAGCTCTGGCAGCCTTGGGGCTGTGCCCACTGCCCTGGGGAGCCTGGGCAGTGCCCACCCACCCTCTGGGGGAAGGACACCCTTGGCCTGAGCTCCAACCTGCCCCTGCCCTGACACAGCTCCAGCCCATTCCCTGCTCCCCACAGAGCAGAGCTCAGGCCCTGCCCCTCCCCAGCAAGTTGTCCCTGCACTGAGCTCTGCCCTCAGTCTCCTCTTCTCCAGTACTGAGGTTTACTTAGGTGTGGAAAACTGCTCCAGGTGGAAAATATGGGAAGACTGATAGAGATTTTAAATCAAAGCAGCACAATGGAAAGAATTCTCTACTGATTCACCTCAGCTGTTCAGATGGGTCAAAACTTTTTTCCCCTCATAAATACACATGAAAATAAGAGGAAGATTTGGACACCTTGGCATTCTCTGACCACATGGCCCATTCGACTGCAGCTTCTGGAAACACCTTTCTCCTTTCTCTCCCAGGACATTCCTCTAGATTGAAAAATCCCATGTTTTTGATTTTTCTTCCCAGGAAGTTGCACCACAGCAACTTCCACTCCCCAGAGACTTTACACAAGGTGGAGCAGGAGCTGCTCATCCCCCATCCCCACTGAGTGACCAGGACACGTGGCCAGACACATCTCCACTCCATGGGATGGGGAAGGAGGTTCCCATGCACTTGTTATTAACCAGGGACACTGGGGCTCAGCCAGGGTGACAAAGGCACTGAGCACAGACCCTTGTACAGACACCGCTGATGCTCCTGGGCTCCTGCACTGATAAATAAAGGCAAAATTACTCCTTCTTCAAAGCTGCAGTAAAGGACAGACAGAAAGGTACACTGATACAATTCAGCTCAATTATTCCTAAACAATATGTGATGGATTTGCAGTCTGCCATTGCATAAAAGACAGGCTCATTTTCTACAAATGCCCACAAAGAGAAATGATAGAGCTCAGCACTACAGCATGGCATATTCCATTAGGAATTAAATCTCTTCTCTCTGATGGTCCCATCCACATGCTTATTGGACAGTCTCCTGCTTTCATCTACATTATTGTTATTAATTTATGAATGGGACTGAATTACAGAAGATGAGTCTAAGGTGAGGCCGCATTATAATAATAAATGAAAGAATGACTCCTGTTTACTTTCAAAATATTTCAGAGCTAAAATGCTTCCTGCATTTTTAACGGTGACACACTTCCTTTAGCTGCTTTCGGGTTTGAAGTAATGATATAAAATTCATTTCATCTCTTTTTCAAGCCCGACTCTTTCATACATAACATCAGGCATGTCATATCTGAGGAATTATTAAAATAAGACGGAGCCTGCTGTATCTGAGCAGAAAAGCTTCTTTGAGCTGGTGTCCTCAGGAGAGCAGCAAGCTCAATCTCATTAGTTGGTGCTGAGAAGGCGTCCTAGTCGCTGGGTTCAAGGTGATGAAAGATTAGGGCGTTTGGCCTGGCCTCATTCTGTATGCAGCTCACATCCCTCCCTGCCCGTGAACACGAAATTACATTGAACCTGGGGAGTCTAACTCCATTAATTTTAAATGGAAGATTAATTTAACAATATGCGGCAGATATTTGTTACAAACCTATCATGTAAAAGTGACGGTTGGCAATAAATTGTGGTGACTCACACTGGCCGGTGGCCCTGGCTCAAATAAATCAGGAGGCATTTACACATAATTGCTGTTTTTAAAGACAGGGATATGGGAGATATGTTTCTTTGATGAAAGATTGGGTAACTCCATTCAAGGAAACAGCAGCCCCCGTTAAAGCTACAGCAGCTCTTTTGCAGGAGGCGTTTGTCTCAGGCCTTGCAGGACTGGTTTGCACTTATTGTCTGCCTTGGCCTTACCCTGTGTCTGGGTTTTTTTTCTTAGACAAATCATTTTCATTGATTTTTCATGAAATGTCTGTAAGAACAATGCAGAAATCATTTACATGTGGGGATAAGGTGGTTTAGGAAGTGCATCTCTGTACACAGCACATGCAGGCTGTCACCTGGGACTGTGGAGAAAACACAGAGCCTACACTTAAATAAAGGTTAACTGAGGGCCAATTTTTTTTCTGCCAACATTTTGACTCCAGCAAAACACACAGAATTAATACATAGCCCTTCTCCTGCCACTGTTCTTTTTCTTCTTTCACTGACTGTACAAACGTGTGGTTGGGTATGAAATGTCATCATTGAAAATATCCTTTTCAGAGCAGGAGGATCATCACCTCCATTTGGGAACGAGCAATGCAGGGGAGGAAAACAGAATTCTTTTGTTTCTTAGTTAAGCACAGGTAATTACTGTGCTTCTCTGATGCTCTGAAGATATCCAGGGCTAGAACAAGGAATACATGTGCAACAAAAATACCTTGAAAGCTCATGCTGGAGAGCAGAACTGGCTCCCTCAGGAAGCAGAATTATCCCACACCTCTTTCCTTCCAGTCCAAGGGAAAGGAGAAAAGGAACCTCTAGATGATCTCCAGAGGTCTCTTCCAACCCCAGCTATTGTGTGATCTGTGATTCTGTGATCCTTTTACATAAGTTGACTGAATACTCAGCAGCAGCAGCAGACACTGGGTGGAACAGCATCTGAACATGTTTATTTATTTAAACAAAAAGTAGAGTGCCCTTACTTTTCTTTCTTAACAGAAGATGAGAGAAGAACCCAGACATGACACCCAGTGATGTCAGTGGCAGTGTTTAACACAAGGCTGGGAGATGTTCAGACACGTTGCAGGGAAGGGCATCACCTGCACTTAGAACAAATCATCATGTCCATGAGGAGCTCCTGCAATTTGTATCAGTCAGAGATCCCCCCAGGGACAGAAATACCTGGAATAGCTCAGGCTGGGTGTGCACAGAGACAGGTACATGGCAGCAGCCACCACCCTCTGAGGCTGTGTCTGTCACCCCTGCTCACAGCTCCAGACTGCACACAGAGGGAAGGGGTGAAAGGGTGGCAGGATGGTGTTCACTCTGTCAAATACCTCCCTGTGATTCACCAGGAAAGAAAGCAGACACAGCCAAATGGAGAGGAGCTGCACTGGGACTGAGAAATCCCATCTTAGCTGCCCAAGCAAAGGGAATTCATCCATTCTCCATCTTCTTGGCTCAGAGCCTTGAACATATGCCTGTTCTCCAAAAGCATCCAAAGCAATCCACTAATACTTGTCCTTTGAGAAGGGAGGAAAGAGTGGTGCAGCCTTACAGGTCCAGTGCAGTGAAGTGAGGCCAGTACAGCACAATATCCATGTCTGTGTGGAAAACAGAGGTTGATATTTCCATCCCTGGCTTATGGCCTGCTTCAACCAGACAGAAATCCGACTCCAGTGCTGGGTTTGTGACCATTTGTGGTTTGTAATTTCAGGATGTTAGATGTCTTTGGAACCATTCATTTAAAAGTGCATAAAAATTCCAGTTTGTAGCAGTATGGTCCCCTGATGTATTCCCAGAGATATCCTCCCCCTGTAACACCACACACTGCCCTGCCAGACTTTATCACCACCAAGCTTTACAAACTCATAGTAAATGGAGATTATCTTCATACACAAAAACTCTGTGGGTTTGTGATTTAAAGAGAAGAATAACAAGAGATAAAATAACCATGCACTTGCTTCAGTGAACAGCCACCCCAAAACACTTGCAGAAACCAGACAACATTAAAATAAGGTTTCTCAGACCTTCTTTTCCACCCAGCAAGACAGGAGACTGTCTGTTCTAAATTGGCCACCAATAATCCTTCCCATATGGTGGAAAAGAGAAATGTAACTTCCAACAGACCCTCGTGGGAGGGAACAGCATCACAAATGTGGGAAGGGGACTGAACTGTGGGTATCAAGCTTTGTTTCCAGCTTGGCTGCTGTGGGCTGTGACTGTGGGCAACTCACTTCAACGCTTGTAAATCGCTGTGAGAGCTTCAGATTGAAAGGGCCACTGAAAATACAAACGTGGACTGGCAGTTTTACTGCCCAGCCTGACCTGTCAAGGAAGAGAACCCTCTCTGCATCAGCTTCTCCCTCTCTAGTGGGGTTTACACCAACCTTGTGCTGCAGGATGGAGCTGCAGTGAGCACAGAAAGACTCATATGAACAAACAGCTCTTCACATGGGGCAAAAGAAATGATTTGAAAAGAATCACTGTTGATATTTGAATGAATAAGACTGATGGGGAGTAACTACACAGAAAAAAAGAGCACCGTTGCTTTAAATTCAATGCCAACATCCAGGTTGCCAGCGATTGATGCCACTAACTCATTTTTGCACTTTAATGTTAAATTTCTTATGGGACCACATCACCTAATTAGAGGAATTGATAACTGCACTGTTTCATAATGAGGCCAATACATTTCAAAGTCATTAAAGATAACCAAGGCAATAAGTCTGTGTTTAAGCGGCGCTTCCTTGGATTTCACAGCCTCCACGTTGCTTGCACAGGAAAAAGCAATCCCTGCCTAGTCAACTGTAAATGCTGCCTTATTGGAATCTTTAAAACAGGCAGCAAGGAGAAAATTACATGGCCAAATCTCCTTTTTCCAGTTAATGAAGAATTAAGACTCCCATTTACCATATTAGAAGGTTCATCAGAGGTCTCTCCTCTCCATAGCTTGTGTTTGACAGCAGTGTCAATTTATCTGAGTCAGAACGCACAAGTGCATGACAGGACGTCATTCATAACTGTCACATCTACTTATCTCTCTCATTGTCACACTGCTAACGAAATTCAGGCCATGTTTCCCCCATCATGGCCTCTTAAAGGGAAAAGGATGCCCTCACCTCATCCCAGCAAACTGCCCCAAAGCCAGTGTGTGACACAACCTCAGGGCCCTGGGAAGGACAGACCACACAACCTGGCACAGCCAGGCAGGGGGAAAGCAGCACTTCCCAAAGCCAAGCCCCCAGCAAGGCTGGTGCTGGCTCCAGAAGGGAGAGACATTTATGTCTGGTGATAATTACCAGAGGGAGGGTTTATTTTATATTCTGCCTTCTCTCTGCAAGATTTGTTCAGGTACATTTGGCGTCTAAGTAAGAAGAGTGACTTCATTGAAAGTCAATGGTCAAACTCCTGTTGGCTTCCAAAGCACAGGATGAGTTTCTAGAAATGCAACAGATGAAGAATTCCATAAAATTAACATTAGAGCGTTTTTACCTTGGCTGAGGGAGAATGTAAAGAGTCTGTCAAAATGCTCTCAGAAGATCTGCTGCTGTAAGAACTTGGACATGCTAAAGAAGGACAGAAAGTCTTACCTACAAATCCAAGAAGCATCCCTTTAAAATAAAAACACACAGCTGAAAAGGTAAGTTAATATTTAAGGAAGACAGAAATAAACTCACCCGAGAAAACAAATGGAACAAAACAGCTCTGAGAGGAAAGGCCATGATTGAAAGAAATAACTGTTATAAATATACACTGCTGTACTGCAAGGCAAGAAAAATCATGTTTTAGGAAAGAAATGTCCAGAATTGTGTTGTCCTCTGCCCTACAAGAAACCTGCATATGCATTCTAATCCCAGTTGCTCACACAACCCAGCACAGGGAGAGACTCAGCCCGTGTTTCTCCTAATGCATCTTTCCAGAACCTTTCAGAAGAAATGTTCTGATAAATTCAGTGTAACTCCTGAGCCCCTTCTAACTCCCCTGCACAGTGATGAGGTGTAAACTACACCCCAGAACCCTCAGCTGGGGAAACTCCAAGTCCTTCCCAGTGCCCTGCCCTGGAGGTCTGTCAGAGCCTCCTGCAGCCCAGAGGATGCTGAGCCTCGGGACCTTTCCTTCTAAATCAGACTGTAAAGCACCAGCCCTTCCTATCCAACACCATTTCTACGAGGAAAAGGATCCCTCAGCTCCTGTGCAAAAACCTCCCTGAGATTTACAGATCAGGATTCAGCAGGTGTACGTGCCTGGCAGCACAGAGGTGTGGCTGGGAAAGCAGGCTGGAGTCAGCTCTGGAGGGAAGCACTGCCTGTGTCTAAGGAGAAAACCTTGATTTTGTCTATTCTGAAAAAAAAGCTATTTTCCACAATCACAGGCTCCAAACACACCACTGGAAAGGAAAGTGGATTCACATAGAAACATGAGATTTTAAGAAACCAACACAGCAGGCTCCTGGTGGCAGGGAATGAAAGGGCTGGAGCAATTCTTGGAGAGGCTGCTTGTGTAAATTGGAGAAGTAGTTTCTCTTCTGAGAAAACTTTTCTGTCACAATATTTCATCAGAGAGTTGTTTTGGGTTTTTTTTCCTTTGCACTAGAACTAACAAAATAGAGCAGAAGAAAAATGGTGCCCAATTGGATCAAATTACTGGTGAAACAATGCAAGTGAATGTGCATTTAGGTCTGCAGTTCTGAAAACTTCCAGAACTAAAATAAATTGCATGACCCCCCGGTAACTTCCACTAGAACTTCTGGGTACAAATTGTTTGCCTCAAGCTGGGTGAAATATACATTCAAATTCAGGCTCTTGAAGGAAATTATTAAGTAGAGCCATATTAGCTTTCTCTGAAGCATACTCGTTTTCTATATTGCCACTGTATAGACCAATTATGTTACCTTTCCATGCTGAGAAATGATTGTTCTGCTAACACAGTTCTGGTAAAAATCAAAAGCACTACATTTTTAACCTTGGGGGATTTTTGTTATTGCTGCTCCCTTGCTAGTTCCTTCAAATGGAAAACATCTTCCATTAATCTAAATGCAAAATTTGTTCAGCTTTCGAAAGTTACTTGAAAAATGTTAAGCACAAAGCAATAAACTTTTTATGCTCTTAAGACCACTAATGCTTTGAGCTTCATATTCATTTTGAAGAAATGAACATTTTATGGTTCACAGAGGAATAGCTACATGAATAATATCTGAGACTATAATGCATCGAGCAGAAAAAGATTAAGTTTATGTAAACTATTTAATCAGACGTGAAATTTTCTCTAGAGGATAAAAAATTCTGACCTTATTTAAGTTTATTTTAAAAAATACCAATATCACATTTCCACCAAGGGAACCTACAGATTTCCCCATTTATGTTGTATAAATATTCATAGAACTGAGGGCTAACTGGGCACCACAGCCCTTAGGAAGGGAAAGTAACTTTGGAGATGTGCCACATCCTCATGGCCTTCCCATGGAAAACTCCTCCCATGGAGTGTGACTGTAACTGCAGTGAAGGGTTGAATATCCAGAGCCACCACAGCCCTGCTGGTGATTGACATCACAGGGGACATATTTCAGCAGAGAAGCTCCAATTCAAAGCAGACATTTTTTTCATCCATGATTTTTCCATGTTTTCAACAGAAGCCTGTCCTGGAACTGTCCTGTACCTCTTTTAGTCCTTCAGCCTGGTTTGCTACTACAGCAACACTCTCCCAAGTTTAGGAAACCAGGCAGTCTATCCCAGGAACAGTCTGCCTAGAATTGTGTTGTAATAACTGATTTATTAAAGAAACACAAATAGGTGTATGTTTAAAATGTCCAATTAAAGTGGGGTTTATGTAAGCTAAAGTAATTCTGGGAAGCCAAGTGATTTGTACCCAATTAAACTGTACCTGAATTTGGCCCTCATTTCTGCTGATATCCAAAGTAAAGCTCTTGAACTGTTTCAAATTAAATTATGGAAAATCTTGGCATCCTAACTGTAAACCCAGGTGCGTTTATTTTTCTATTAAAACCAGAAAATTAAGGAGCTTTTGTAAGTACAATATTTTCTGATTCCACTACGGGGTCTGTGTTCCATATAACACACTAATGAAAAAGCCTCATGCAGAAGAATCCTGAAAAATCAATAGGCTGGATACAAAATAGTAATGCAGCTTAAACAACAACATGATTATGAATAACCTATTTTCAAGCATTGTCACTTGAACGTGGTTTGAGAACAAATGATGACCAGGCTATGGGGAATGTGATGTGATTATTTTTTAAACATATATTTGAAAGGGTCTGTGTATAAACTGTCATATCTCTGTAACACAGAACACCAGGCTGGTTTGGGAGCCTTTTGATCTTGAAGCAAATGTAAACTACTGAACATTCAGTCCTTTCTTGCTCTTTTTATTCCAGCAAATTACCCACTCAAGTCAAAGAGGTAAACAGGAGTTACCCTCCACTCTCATCCCTTATGGATTGGCATTATCACTGCACCCTGTGGAAATCTTCCTTTCCCTTCCTCACAGTATTCAGTTCTCACAACAAAGAATTTGATTAGAAGTTCAATATCAGCTCAAATGTTCTCTCCCACTTTGGTGGCACCTTGGGCTTCTCTCACAGGGAAAAGTCAAAACCAGTGGTGGGTTCTCTTTTCCTTGTGAGTCCTCCCTGCCTTCTACAGTGTTGGAGAGAGAGTGGGTTGTTTTCAGCAGGGAGACAGCACATCTCCCTTGGTGTTCCCTGGCAAAGCCCCGAGGTGTGGAGGGCTGACACCCAGACCTGTGCCCCCAGAGTCACTGCAGAGGAATCCTCTGAAGCAAAGAGGGACGAGCAGAGCTGTCTGCAAAAATGAGTTGCATTAATAAAGGGGAAGATGAAGGAAAGGCAAAGCTGCTCAGAATGCCACATCCACAAATGTCATTTCAGAGATCTCAAAAAAGGTAATGAACATATTGGGGGGGATACATCTCTGGGGGAGGGTACAGAAGAGAAAACAACTTTCCAAGCAAGCTGCCATAAAATCTGCCCTATCATGGGACACCTTCTGAAATCCTTTTCCCTTTCCTGCCCCTCCAAGGGCTCCCACCACCCTCCCTCTGGGTGCAAACCCGGCCATTTTGCTCAGGCTCCCAACTGTACAAAATGGCTCCACCAGGCGGCATCTGGCACGGCAGGATTGGTATTAGGACAGCTCATTATTGTGACAAGGAGCTGGCAGGCAGAGAGGGGATCTGGCACGGGAAACGACGAGAGGAGGCTTTGGCATCACCGCCGCTAGGATGTGAATTGAGCTCAGTGTCAACACAATGCACATGGTTCCCTCTCCATGGACATGCCAAATCCTTGACACAGTAATGAGTTCTGCACGATGCCAATCACTGATTGTCAGCTCAACTGCACAACTCCTTCCAATGCCATGGAACTGCACTGGGATCCAAAGTAACAAGGAAAAAAAACTTTGCTGTGAGTTTTGGTGGGGGTGACGGGGTGACAGGGTGACAGCACAGGCACAGAGTGGAGCCTGTTCACCCTCATCCCCCAGGCCCATGGGAAGCAGCAGAGCCCATGGCACAGCCACAGGGGATGGATTTACACTGCTCAGAGTGTGGCATGTCCCAGCCTAATAAAACAAACTGCCTGAGAAAATAATCAAGCTGATGCCTGACAACTGTCTTGTTGCATTAGGAATCCAGCCTTAAACACCTCTTTGCTTGAATGCATCCAAGTTTGTGTTTCATCCTGTGTTTGCAAGAAGCCCCTTCCATGTGGAAAGCAATGTTCCCAGCAGTGGAGTGAAGCAAAGCCATGTGTGTTGGCAGCAGGGAAGGGAAGGATGATCACCTCCCATCCTCTCTGGGGGAAGGTGGAGCAGGAGGTGTTTCTGTCAGCCATAACATGCCTTGGCCCTCCAGGCCACCAGTGTGTCCCCTCTGCCCTGCACAGGCCCTGCTCCCCAGGACCTCCTCACCCCACTGCAGGGAACAAAGTCCCCACCTTCTGCCACAGCCCTGAACACACCAGAACCACTGCCAGCCCTGCCCTCGGTGGGCACTCTGCCACCTGCCATGTGCCTCAGCTGGGAGGGCTCTCCCAGACACTGGGGCTGGGGGTCCCACACTGTTCCCACCAAGCCCCCACCCCAGAGACCCCCAGTTACCCCATTCTCATCCCCAGTTCTCCTCAGAGCCAGCACTGGGAGCTGAGGTTTCTCCTCTGGTCTCACCTCGTGCTCAATCAAACAGGACGTGCCTCTCTCAGGGATGAGTCCCAAATGCTCAATCTCCCAAGATTTTAAAGCAATAAATTTAACCTGCAAAACCCAACTAAAATCTTTTTATTGACCTCCTGCATCACCATCAAACCCCCAAAAGATGAGTTTTCTTCTTCATGTGTTAAAGATTAACACCTGCCTCTGCTCACCCCTCACTCAGGGACCCCCAAAAGCTGTCAGGAACAGCTCACACAGGGACAGAAATGCACCACTGTCTACACTAAATCCTAAACTTTGCATCCAAGAACAGGGAAAGGCTGAACCTTGGAACCAAATCCACAGCAGACCAGTCTGGGCTGTGTGGAAAGCAAGCTGGGGTTTCCTCAGTCTTGTTCTGGCTGGGAAACAGTGTCCTAAACTAAACGGCCAGAGAAAGAAATTTCTCTTAATATCTGTGCTTGTTTCTGAATTCATTAAAGACAAACAAGTGCAGAAACCCCTCCAACAGCAAAATAGCATCTATTAATAAAATTCCAGAGAGTGCTGCATGGAGGCCTGGACCTTGCAGTCATTTAATCTTAATAGATTATTTAACTCAAGGGTTTGGGGAAAGCAATTCCATCCAAGTTGGGCTTTCCCTTTATTTATTTTACTATTATTTACACAGATAGGAGAGTAAAAATGTATAATTGTTTTCCTAATGGTGATAGAACACTCCTATTTTTTTTCCCTTTCCCATCTCCTTAAAAGTTATGTGCAGATTTTGAAAAATATTTTATCTATTTTTGAAACTTCTCATTCCTATCAAGAAAGAAACTCAACTCCAGAAGAAGAAGAAAGAATAAGGTTCAGAAATTCAGAGATAAATTATTTTTGTCTTAGAAAACACTTGAGTTTACTGGAAGCCTAAGTGAACCAAAATTTGTCATGGAAGGGGTGGATGGCTTAAACAATCTGCAATGGAAAATTGAGCTTTTGACTCTTCATTAAATGCTAAAATTCCCCCAGGTTGACAGTTTTTGATAGGCAAAAGTCCCTGATAACTCTGTGGTGTCCTGTGTGAGCTCAGCTGGGTGGCCTCAGCCCATCCCCAATGGAGCAGAGCTTGTGCATCACAACAATTGCCCCCAAACGCAGCAATTTCAGCCTGAGCAGAGCCTGGTCCCTCCAGGACACTCACCAGGCAAAGAACTGAGTCTGCACCTCTCTCACCAACTTTTCTGTGGATTTGTGTCCCCAGGACAATCAACCTTTGCTCAGGAGCTGATCAATGAGAAAAGAAACAAAGAACTCCAGAAGAGAAGGAAAATAACCAACAAGCTCTTCCCTGGCAGCACTTGCAGCTGCTCTGAGCAGCCCCCCTGCCCTTCCTCACCCACAAAGCTGTTCCTGCTCAGCAGCCACAGCATCCCCAGTTACAGTTTTGTTGCACTGCAGAGCTAAAAACACATGAGGGAGAGGACCCAGAACCCCCAGTCAGAGCTACCAACCAGGGTGATTCCAGTGCCTTCATTAAAGGCATTATTAATGAGGTTTGGCATTATTAAATGAGGTTTGGCAAAAGATTGGGGGTTAATTTTGGGTTTTCAAATTTCAATTAGAAGCACTCAGTAACAAGAAAATGATTTAGTGGGAAACGATCGAGTTACAAGGAAAACAAATTTCCAGAACTCCAAATGGGATAAACCATGGAGATCATAAAAAGGCTACACTTGACCTGTCAACGTGAGAAAGTCCCAGAGTTTTTATTAAAGAGGGGCAGTGGGGAAGGCATCCTGCTGTTTAGGGAAGCTGTATATTTAATTTTAGTGCCAATAATGGCATAGCCCATGACTATAAGGTATTATTTAAGACCTATCATGCTATTTCCTTGGAGGATATCTCTCTCCACTTTCACAGTATGCTGCAGTTTGCTGTCTCTGTACAATTTAACTACTGTTTACTGATTATTATTGAGTATGGGACAAAATTCACCCCCTCTGGACCAATAAATATAAGCTTTATACATGAAGAAGAAGGATTTTTCCACTGCTCTCTGCCACCACATGATTCCATGAACATCCACTTTAAGAAAATGGAAACGAAACCTCCCAACTAAACAGAGTCATGGTTTATTAACATAACATACTGCAAATCTAATTAAAAGTCAAACAGGCAATACCCTCATCAAAATCCAAATGTTCTTTACAGAAACATCAAGGAAGAAGGGGCATTCAGGGGACAATCCCACAAAGGTAATCAGAATTCATCTTCTGGGACTCGTACCCTATTACTTGAAGCTCATTATCAGTTCTCTGTACAGGAAAGCAACACCCAGAGACCACATCATTATCTTCCCACACATGCATTACCCCACAGCTCGAAAAACTGCCCCCCCCCCAAATACACAGGAAAAATCTGAGGGGTTTGTTCTGTGTGATGTGAACCTTCTGAAATTTGAAATAACAAAACGCTACCAAAAAACCATCAAAGCCCTGTAAAAATGGACCTGGTCCTTGCTCAATGTGATTGCAGCCTAGTAATGAATGTAGCCTGGCTGTTACACCAGCTAACATCTCCATTTGCCTGTGAACACTTTAATAGCACAGCCATCCCTTTTCCTCCTTCAGCTTTGGGTTCTTTGTCTGCTCATCAACCCCCGTCTGTCAACTGGAGAAACATAATTCATTAAGGGACTAAATATAACTGACTACCCTGAAGTGCATCATCTAATGAGTTGAAGGAGAACATTGTCTCTTTAATACGTGAACTGTCCAAACGGAAGGCAGGAAACCTCCAGCCTTGAGGGAGAACAGACATGAAAACAGAACTGCTCACCTTGAGTCTCATGTGCTGTACAGAACAGAAACATTCTCTGCCAAAAAACCTGGAAGAACACAGCTACCACAATATTGAAGGGAATAAACAACGCACTTTCCTCTTAAGCATGAAAAGGGTGAGGTGAAAAGGGCTGCTGAGCAAACAGGGGGAATGTGGCAGGATGGGAGTGAAGGAAGGGGGAGAACAGTGCTGGTCTCTGTTTCTCTCAGAATCCTTGTGGTATTCAATGACCTATAAATCTGTGTTCCCATTTACTTGATTTCACTGTCAGAGGTAACAGTGACAGTGACTAAGGCACAGTGTCTCGTGTTTCTGTGCTGCTCTCTGTACATCTCAACAGAAGCAAGAACTCAGGCACAGTTTGATGTGATGCCAACCATCCTACCAGTAAAGACAAGAATTTGCAATACAGAAGCCCAATATGTTGTTACAGGTCAAAAGAACAGGATTTGGGGACAGCAGTCACAAGCACTAGACCTCTCCTAGGACCCACCCTACTATTCTCATCAATTTTCTTTTTGGTTGAATCTATTAACTTGGTGTTATACCATTGTCCTACTGTCACCCAGAGAAATGAGCTAAGAGTTGGGGATAGGATGTGGCTGATGTCAGGGAAACTTCAGTTCCCCAGAGTGACAGAGAGACACATTCCAGTCTTCAGCTTTCACTTCCACCCCAGTGACCAGGCAGTGTCCTGGCCTCAGCAAATCCTTCCCTGCTTCAGCTGTGCCAGCCCATGTGCTGGATCCTTTGCTTATCCACTGCAAAGGGAGCTGGAGCCCCACACAGGGCTGCTGCTGTCCTGGGGGAAGAGGAACTGGCAGGACTTGGGGCAGCACCTCTCTGGGTACCTCAACAGACAAACCCCAGTTGCTGAGAACAGTTTCACAGCCCATTTTCCAGGCACTCTCTACCTGCCACACACAGGAATTCTCTGTGACTGAGCTGCCAGAATGGTCTTTCAAATGAAACTCCCAAGGTATTGGCACAGGCCCCGAGAGAGGATCACTGACCAAATGGCTGCAGCACTGAAATATTATCTGTGGCTAATTTTCACTAAGGGAAGGTCCTCGTGCATTGTGAAAGTCACAGAAACCTGATTAGGCTTGAACCTGCTAATGGCTGATTAGAGAACACACTGCAGTGGGTGTGAGGCAGAACCTGAGCAGCACAAATCAATCTGCAGTTCAGTGGAGCAGAGGAGGTGCCTTCCTGAATTCAGGGTGACCCTTCACCCCAGAATGACAACAAAAGGGAAAGAAAGGGAAAGGCACTGAATTGAAGAAGTTCTGTATTGTTTAAGGGGGTTTCCACCCCACCAAGGGAGCTGCAAACTCTTGTAGTTCATCTTTAGGTGAGATACCAATGTGATCACACATACCACTTAAAACCCATGGGCATTTTCACCTCTCTTACACATAACAGCAAAAATCTTCTGAAGATTTTACCTGTAAATCAGGAGGCTCACACCATCTGAGAGATTTGAAGAAAGCTTTGGTGGAAGCCCAAGGCATCAAAACTGAGCCACAGGGAGAAGCAGCTGCTCTGGGTGTTAGAGGCAGAAAGCTCTGGAGCTGCAAGACAAGAAGCTCTGGAGCCAAGGGAGAGCCTTGACTCTTCTGAATCTCCTTGGCAGTGAGGGAGCAGCTGTGTGGGGCTGGGTTGGAGCTGGGGCTGAAACATGACACCATGTTGGAAATAGGAATCAGTATCTCAAAATTATCTGTGAAATTTTAACAAAGGAAAATGACAAGGCTGAAGGTTGATTATCATGATATAATCTTTCAATAAAAGCATATATTTAATTAATCCTTTCCAGTTCCATTCCCAATCCACTGAGCTGGATGAAATCACCCTTTGCAGTAGAGAAAATAAGTCAAAAAGTCTTGCCCATCTTTCCTCGTTGCTTTGGTGCACATCCATGACATGCCATGCACATGTTAACCACACCTCTCCTCTGCATCCTTATACCCTTGTTCCCTCACACACCATGAATTCCAGCTTGTGCTGATGGAAATACCTGTGACCAACTGCTGTAGCCAAGGGAAGAAGGTGCCAGAGAGGAGAGCAGAGCCCTGTACCGTTTTCTCTCCTTGCCTATTCCCCACTCCCTCCCTGCCCCCAACTTCTTCCCAAAGAGTTGCACTTTTATACTTCGGGGCCTCTTCTTTTAATTTATGCAACAGCTTAAAACATTTTGTTAGGGCTGAGTGAGACCATCTGTGCAAGAAATAAAAGATGCCTAAGGGTAAAATAGGCAAGAGCAGTAATGCTGAATCTGTGCAAGGCAATCGACTGCCTATGGATTTTGCATCCACTGCTGTGACCTTTCCAACGAGGGCTTTCAGTCAAGGGCAATTTCCATACAACGGCTGCTCCAGAAAGAGAAATCAATCCAGAAGAGCTTTAGTGCTTTCCAGAAAACTGGACAGCCACAACTGCCTGTCACTTCTCCATGCTCATGTACCATTTAGCATGACATTTGCATAACATTAGAGAAAATCTCCTTCATTATGTCCTACAAGAAGATCTGCCAGTGTTTGTTTTCCTGAGGTGAGCAGGGACTCGGGTTGATTCCGAAACATAAACTTTTTGTCAAGGATGGCAATGTTGCTCTTTAAAATGATGGATCACTTCCTACAACTCTTAAATTACCATTACAAAGCCCTGACCCTGTGTGCATTAAGTATTCCCCAAAGATGCTGAGGAATATTTTACGAGTTGTTTCATTTTGCTGTCTTCTTTCTGATTACCTTTGGGGCTTATTAAGAAAGTCTTTTTTTTTTAATAACTTACAGAGGTCCAGCACTAAGAGGGGAAGAAAACGAACCTAAATTGGGGTTGAAATATATTTAAGTTCAAAGATGAAAGGGGTTTATTTACAGAAAACAGTTTCAAGGAAATCAGTGAGCACTTTTATCTAGGGAACCTCCTTCCTTCTTTGGAGCAATTATGTGCCAGTGAAGCTCACAGATGGGAAGTTTTGTCTCAGTGTCAACCTTGTATTCTGGAAAAGAAAAATCATCTTCAAGATGACAGGTGACAATGGGCCAAGATCATCTGTGGTGTAGGCTGGTTGTCAAGGCTTGAGGCACGAGGGTACATGGGAACATTTTCAAGAAGGAACACTTCAGGCCAGGAGAAGGGCACACCTGGAATCACTGTGAGGAAACTTCAGAAAAGGCACTGATGGAAAACCTCTTTGCTCTTTGACAAGGGTCAGCTCTGCTGGCAGACAAAGGATGAGCTACAGATCCTTGAGCAGCAAAAAAAAGGACCAGATTTCTTCATGGATAATTTAATAATACACCATTCCAAGGAATCCTGTTCTCAGACTTGTGCTCTTCCCATTCCCACATAAACATGACAGTCAACACATCTAAGAAATTATTCTTCTCTTGTTTCTTGGAACCTTTTCTATCCCTCTAGAAGCATCCAGGACTAGGAGGAAGGACCAAGCTGAGGCTGGAATATATTCCAAGGCTCCTGCATTACAGAATGGCTCACACAGGAGCAGCACTATCAGCACCCCAAGTCTGTCTGTGTGGTGGCACAAAGGGTCAAGGGGTGATGCAGCCCCTTCCCCTCAGACAAACTTTGAATGTAATGACTTGCTCCAAGGAGAGGTACAAATGGATTGGTCACTTGACAGATTAATTCCTTCATGACTCCTCCCTTCACTGGGGACTTACACCCTTTGTTCTTAAATGTTGGGGATCACTATGAAGAAAATAAAAGGCAATTTTTTATTAACCACATGGTCTGGTTCTGCACAAGAACAAAAGCCAAAAGTCATTTGCAATAGTTAAAGCAACTAATGGTTGGCAGGCTGGGTTGCTCAGGTGGCTGGAAATGCCCTCAGAGCTCAGTGTCTGACCAAGGGCAGTGGTTACTCCTCAGTCACAGCTCTTCTCCAAATTCTGATTTCAGATTTTTACAGGGCGAGTATTCTCAGGTCTGTAACTGCTCATGAAGCTTCCAAAAATAAGGCAGTTTGAGTGGCCAAAAGGCTGAGAAAGCCTGAAGTCCCAAAGTAATTCCATGCAGTGCCAAGACTGGAGGAACAGTGTCCAACCCATCCCATCTGCCCCTGTGCACCCAGAGCAGGGAAACCAAACCCTGACAGCACCTGATGCTTCTGCAGCTTTCCCAGAGCAAACCACAACTGCACTGGATCCCCCCACCACCAAAACTCCTCTGTGGAGTTTAGACTATGAATGTGAGAAGAAATCTTGCATCAAAAAAAGCATTGTACATCTATTTCCCTTTTTTTCTTGGTTACCTCCATCTCCCTGGCAACATATGCTTCAGTGAACTAGAGCTTTGCCATTAGAAACAGGTTCTTAATTAGGAGCTTAGAATAATGTACAAACTGACAGCCCTGGCCAAAATCTCACAATTAGAGCAGCTACAAACCCCATCTGAAGAGCCAGGAAAGCAAACAGCAAAAACCCAAACCACCCAAACCTGAGCACAAATTCCTGCAGCCTCCACCTGCACATTGCACATCTCTGGCCAGGGTGAGAAATGGGCTCCCAACGACAGGGATCTGTGGCATCATGGAGTGGAGTCAGAAAGAAGGACCAGTGCCAAGTTGTTCTGCCAGGAGCAGAAACAAAATATATCTGGGAGAGGCTTGTTGGTTGCAGGAGCTGCTAAAATTACCTTGGCTCCTTCTAAGAGGATGGAAAAGCTGGTGGGAGTTGGGCCAGGGAGGACAATGAGGTGGTGGGAGGTCCAAGGGCAGGTTGGAGCTGCTTTAATGATGGGTGGGGAGCTGCAGCCTCAGTGCCTGTGGTGCCCTGCAGAGGAGATATCCCACCCCAGCTGAGATTCCACACAGCTCTCAGGCCTGATGGAGACACATAATGAAATACAATCCTGTCAAGGCCGGCCCCTGGGTAACATTTTCACTTCTACATTCCATTTTCAGTTTAGGTCGAGATTTTTAAGAAGACAGCAAGCAGCACTCCAGTCCCAGGTGACAAGATCTGCTCAGATTTAGTCTTTGAATGTTGCAAATTAAATTCCCTCATCAGGCCTCTAATCACTCTTACCAGATGGGGCTTGTGCTCAATTTTGGATCCACAGGAAATTTAATGGTTATTGTTTCTGTTTAAATAGGAGATTATTGCATTTTAATAAGTTCTCTTTGGGACTTGCAGCAACAATAGAGCACTATGAATTACTGTAGATAGCTGTTACTGCATGCTGGGGAAAAATCAAGTTACTAAGTGTGACAAGTTGCTTTTTCTTCCCTTCCAGCAATCGCTGGGAGTGTATTTACCACCAAATTAAGTATGTGCCGTGGGGATAATATTTTTATCCTGCCGAGGGGGGAAGGCGCTTGTCTGTGGATTTTCATTAAAATGACACATCTGTTCAGCAATTTCACAAAGTAATTCTGCTGAAAGTTTTATCAGCTAATTTTAATTATTCACTCCAGTGGGTTGAATACAGGATTCATCATGTTGAATTAATACATTTGACGGGAATTTCACAAAGAGGGGGGAGAAAAAGCAATCAACAAATTGAATTGTCATGCAATATGGATTAAATTGAGATTCTTTAATTAGGATAAGCCTGAGATTTGGTATTTTGAAGGTATTAGAAAGCTTAGCAATACAGTGGTAAAGATTAAGAAAATGCAATTAAATATTACACTCTGGACACAGGCAGCATATCATGTGAGCAGGAGACAAGGGTCCCCTTTTGAGCAGCACTGTCAGGAGGGTTGGTTTCAAGAATTCCTGAAGGTCTGAGTTATCAGGGATGCCATCCAGGGACAGCCTGTGTCTGCCAGGGCTGAGCTGCAGGAGGGGCTTTGTAAAGGAGACTGTTCTTCTAAGTGAGGGAGTTGGACTTTTCTCCTAAAATCTGCTTCTAAAATAACTGCCCACAGCCTGTGACTCATCATACTCTGTTAAATTGCAATTTATATATAAACACACCCACTGACTGGGTCTGGAGTCACACACACTCGGTTTGGCAGCCAATCCAAAAGCTGAGTGTACATTTACCAGAAGCAGCAGAAATGAAGTGAGATCCCCAGATCGGAGTGACTGTGGGTGACAATTGGCAGGTGGATTTTTCCCAGATTAAATGTCCCTGAAGGACTTCTGCAGTTCTGTTTAGTTGTAAATCACGGATAAAATTCCCAATATTTTATTAATGGGATCCGGGAAAAGCACACACAGAAATTTTGCACTTGTTAAAAGGTGAGAGAACTCTGTGTCACAGAAGATTTTCTGTTAAATTTGAATTTTATTACTACTTCCACCACCTCCAATGCCAGGAGACAGGATTACTGAGTTCCAAGCAGCTCTAAAGAAACCCAGAGGCCCTGACCCTCGTTGCTGTGAATATGCTGATACATGTTGATGATGAGTTGGCTGCAAGCAGCATGACAAATTGCATAACAAAGAAAGAGTTGGCAGCAGCAGCAGGCTGTGTTATCTAACAATACATACTTTAATATGTGATTACTGCTGCTTTTTTCCACTGCTTACATGGTATCCTGAGTATTCACTGGGATGGTGTCTGTCTTTAAAAGCCACCAGTGGCTCTGCTCTCTGGTGTCACTGCAATATCCTGAGCCATGTTGCAACACTCTGTGTGTTTGCCAGGAATTCCACTTTTAAATGCACCCCAGAACTCCCAAACTATTGACTTTCATCAGGATATGTCTATAACTTATCTACAAAAGAACAGACATTTCAACCGCCTTTCCAATTCAATTTTACCTGACTTTAGTGATTCAAAATTTAAATGGCTAATCCAGACTGGGCATCTGAGCTTCCTCTACAAATAAATGAAAGAACCAAACTACACCAGAGGGTTGCTCCACCCACCTCCCATAGATACACAGAGTAAAAGTCATGATGGGCCATTCTGTCTGTGGATGGGACACAGAGAGATCTGGAAAATAAGTTGACACTGGGCATTTCCAATTCCTGCTCCTTCTTACAGATGTCTCAGCCTGCCCATCAACCTCAGTGTTCTGCTGTATTTAAAAACCTTCATGTTTCAAGGGGTCTAAAATCAGACCCTGGCTAGAGGAAAGCATGTGGAAGGGGCACATCAGCTTTTCAGGCTTCAAAAAAAACACCAGTAAAGATAGCAACAATTTAAAAAAACAAACCAAAAACCAAACCAACCAAACATAAACCCCCCAAAACAAACTTATCCAAATGTGCTCCACTGGGATGTCTGACACATTCAGCTCCATGTCCCCCTAATGGCAGAGCCTGCAGCAGATCTATGACAGCACCCACAGGCAAAACCCCCAGCACCCAGAACTGCTCAGTGGGGCAGGAGACAGGAGAGCCAGATCAGACACTTGTCTTACAGGTGCCTGCTAATCTCACAGAGTCACACAATCACTAAAAGCAGCTCCATGACCACTGAGTCCAACCCTTAACCCAGCACCACCAAACCATGTCCCCAAGTGCCATTTCCACATGGTTTTTGGACACTTCCACTCCTGCTGCCCTGGGCAGTCTGTTCCAATGCCTGCACAACCTCTCAGTCAAGACATTTTTGCCAATATCCAACCTAAAGCTCCCCTGGTACAACCTGAGGCCATTTCATCCCATCACTTTTTACCTGGGAGGAGAGATTGGCCCCCTTGGCTCTCCCCTCCTCCCAGACATCCCTGTGTACAGTAAATATGAACTGAAATGTTGGGAATAAGGCAGAATTGCCCAGGCTCATGGCACTGCCCTCCATGTGCCTGGAGAGGAGAAGAAAAAGGCCCCTTCCCAAACAGCACAACCCCCTCAGGGTGCCCATAATTTCATTAAGGAATCTGTGGTCGACTGAGCTGCTGAGGGGATGCACAGCTTTGAGCTTCAAAGCCACCCGTTCTCAACATGTTCATCTCTCTGATTTTACAGGGAAAAGACTAACTTTCCTTTAAGGTTCCATGTTGACTGTAGGGATGAAGTTTTAATCCCTCTTAATAAATGTTTTCACACATTTCCTGTGTGTTTCCCTGGGCAGTTTTGGAGGTTTCTAAAAGAGTTCATCATTCTGCCATCTCTGCTTCTGAAAATTAATGAAAATTTTACCATTCAGCAGGTGGAACATTAGGCCAGTCCTGAATTCAGGGGTTTATTGAATTCTTACTTTGTTATTCCTCTGAAATGCTGACAGAATCAATTTGAGTCTGAAAACATCATTGAGACTCCTAAAGCATTAAAACTCCAAATGACAAATATTGTTATTGTGAGTGCTTTTTAAACAGTCAGCAACTCAACGAGTTGTGCAGTATCTACAACACTGAGATCCATTCTGATCAAAATTTATAATTATTACTTCAGTAGTTGTATTAAGTAAATTATTACTGTGCCAGCAAAATGTTGAGTTTTTCCTGCTTGAACTTGATGTGTAAATTAACTTCTGTAATGCAATGGTCACTGAATTTGGGAAGAAAGGGCACAAAGCTTTGATTTTTATGTGAATTATTTACCTCCTAATTACCAAGGGAACCCCTGTTGAAGCACAGGCACAATGTACATTTCCAGCCATGGAACTCACACCATTCACAGCCCAGCCCAGCTCTCCCAGGGCACCTCACACGAGGGTTTGTCAGCAAAAGCTCCAGGTGCCTTCCCTGGCTCTGCTGAACCTCAGCCTCACACCTGGGCCTCCTTCACAAGGGCACAAAGAGCTGCCACAAATCCTCACTCTCCTTCTGTCAGCATCCCATTATAGCAAAAAAACCTCACCCCAAATAATGCAGAAGCAAACAAAACTCACCTCTGTCTGTGCAGGTCAAAAAGAAAGAATTACATTTGAATGGGGGAAAAAAATGATAAAAAGCTGAACATTTTGTCAAAACCTGCAAGTTTCCCAGACTGCAATTCCATCCCCCAGGTTGGCTGCTGCAGAGCTCAGAGATTTGAAGGCCAGGCTTCAATTACACTGGCCTGTTTACACATTTCTTTCTGTGCCTGCCCTTCTGCTGCCCCTGTGCTCAGATGTCATATTATCCTTATCAGCAGATTAAAAAACCTCTTTGCAGAAACACTTATCTGTATAATACCAGTGATGACACTTAAGCTTCAACTTTCCTATTTAACACTCCATGTGCCTTACTGATATCATCCTGGACAGATGAAATGATGTGTTCAAGGCTTTCAGGGTCAGAAGAACAACCAAAACAGGTTGGGATAATGGTCCATCCAGCCTAACCCCCTGTCTCCAATCTGTTTCAGAGGAAGAGACAGGAATATCTCAAAGTCAGAGGATAAACCTCCACTGAATAAACTTTCCTCCTGTCACACAAGATTTATAGCCTCACTTAAGGCTGGATGCTTGACAGGTCAGCTCCCCTGCTCTTCTTTATTTTGAGTATCTACTGTAACTGGAGTGTCTCAGCTGGAGACACTCTTGTTGATACCAATCAACACCAAATCCTTCTCAAAGCCTGACCCAAGGAAGAATTTTTTTTCCTGAGCTTAAACAAATAAAAACAACCAACAAACCAAGCAAAAAAACACTTGCTTAGTCTTAATTTTGCAACTTCTTAATCCTTGGAACTTCTCCTTGCTCAGGAATTATGATCCACTGTAGCCAATAACCACATTCAAGGTGACTCTTTCTGAGGAGCAGCATGTTCCACTTACTCCTGGTTTCACTGAAGTGCCTTCAGCAGGAAAGCAAACCCCTCCTTGCATGTCCCAATCAGATACTGAACCATCCTGAACCTACATCCCATTGTCAGATATTTCATACCTGCCACGGGTATTCTGTCCTGCAATAGCTGGGTGCTCATTAACATGTTAAAATTAATGTAATACAGCTGATTCCATTTTAAAAAGGTTCAAAACTCTGCACAGAGCAGTAACCAGTGTCTGACAGATGTTAAGATAACTGCTCCTGGGCACTGCCTTGTTGCTGGGTGCTGACATCAAACCCAGTCTGAGGCACAGCCTAACAAAGGGGAACAACCAAAGCAACAACCCAGAGGATGGCCCAGGCCCTCCTGGAATCCAGGGACACCAATATTTGCTAATCACATTAGCACTCTGTGTGACCTCCTCAGGAAGGTAAAATCACTAGACAATTACATTGGCTCATTAGAATTTCCTGTAGGAATATTCTCCTGTAACTCCAGGGGAAAAGCAATGCCATCAGGACTATACAACTTCCCACCAGGCCCCTGGGAGCAATTAGAGGACAATGGCCAAACTCCACGCTCCAGCTCCATCTTATGCAGCAGTTTCCCAAGATGAGGAACCTGTTAGGGCTGAAATATCTCAGGGCCAGTGAACCACAGAGGTAAAAGGCTCTCTGGGGGAATGGAAATGGTTTCTAGCTGGAGGGAAAAAGTGCTCTGTAGACGTGTGTGGTCTTGCAACACCCCAGGAAACTATGGCACGTGAGGATGTTGGTATAAAAGGCAGGGAGACAAATGACAGGAGTCTAGTTTTTATCTTGTTTTCCAAGTGATGGCTTGTTCTGAACAAAAATTACGTGTTTCCAAAGAATGGCTAATGCAGACTGCTCAGGGCATCCAGGGGAGGAAAGTCATGTTCAGCCCAGGCTGGTGCTCAGAGCTGATCTTCACTGATACACAAGTCAATACAAGCAGGGCCTGGTCTCAAGATGAGAAAATGCACCAAATTCCCTGGAAAAATGAAGTTCCAGCCAGCTACGACCCAAAGTTGTGAAGCTGTTTACCTGGTATCTGTGATACCTACCTGCCCAGGCATCACATTTTTTTTTTTTGAGAGTTAGAATAAAGAAAATTATTAGCAAGCCTATTTTGATACATTTATTCTGCATTTTCCCCAACTGCTTCACCAGCTGAAAGTGGTGACTTCTGAAGATGTGCAGGTTCATCTCAATAAACTCCCTCTTCAGGAAAATGAATGTAAGATCCATCCCTGTATTTGGGTTATTTCTTAATACACCCATGTTCCCTGGGTCCTGCACACAGGGACTCCACAGCCTTTACTTCACACACAGCCAGTTTAGCCTTTTTGCTATTTACTTGTTTCCATAAATGAGCCAAGTGATTCAATGTAAGGGAGGAGAACAGAATCAGTGAATCATTTAGGTTGGAAAAGAGCATTAGGATCACTGAATCCAACTGCAAACCCAACACTGCCAAGGAATAAGCTGGAAACAAGCACCCTATTTGTAACAAACACATATTAGTAAATAAAGGGGGATCGAATATATAGGCAGAGCCAATTTGTGGGTTTTCACTGAAGGTTCTCCTGGTTTTTACACCTGAAAGCCATTCTTAACCTCTGTGCTCAGCTGCTGCAGAGCTCTGCTGTCAGACTGCCCCACACAGTGTCCAAAAAACACTGAAATCCCAGCTACTGAGAGAAGATAAACCATTACAATTGGTACAAGTCCTGATAAAGTGGCAAATAAATATTCTGGCCATTTAAAAGCTCTTATGGGGGCCATAACAGATGACTTAAAATCATTATGTAAAAGGGACTCAAAAACTGGGCTTCAGTGAAAATTCCACTCTGAAATAAACATTTCATCCATAACTTTCTCCAAGCCTTTTTCTGGCTTATACCTTGTCTTTATGTATTTAAAAAACTAGAAGGCTCCCCCAAATTATCCCTGCAAATAGAATAGGGAAAGATAATTCTACTTGTGGTTTCTGTCTCTAGAACAAAGTCAGTTGTTCACTTACACAAATGCAAACATTTAAATAAGTCAGTGCACACACACTCCATTGCTCCTCTGTTTCCTGCAATCACACTTTCACTCATTTTTAACAGGAAGTCCATTTATACTAAAAAAATTATGATACAGTGGATATTAATCAGCAAACCCCATCTTATTTTGATCATCAGGAAAGGAAAAGCTGATATCCAAAGCATGCAGCTCTTTTTCTGCAGGAACACCAAACTGATCAGTCCAGGCAGGGCCCCACTGTAAGCAGAGAAACGCTCCATGGCCCATCAGTATTCCACACACAGGCAGACAGGCAGATGTCCCATTGCACAGGGAATGCCAAATGTCTATCAATAAGATGTTACCATGGCCAGAAATAACCCAGTTAGGATGACTGAGTGACTCCTTTGTGAGACAGTCCAAGTGGAGGAAATATTTACTCTTCAAGTTGAGAAATCTAAAATCAATCTAATGTCACTTAAAAATAGGAGTTGCACTGTAACTGATATGCTGATCATAGAAACCACCCAGAGAAGATGCTGCTATTTCTGGAAATACAAGGCAGTGCAAAGTAATGTAGTTCCACTGAATTTGGGGATTCTGCACTCATTTATGGCAGATGAACATCTGGTCTTTTCCATTTGGAGAAAGGTAGGATAAATACTACCCCACCATTCCAACAAATTCCTTTTAACTCCCCCAACTTCAATGGATTCACACCAGAACATACTTTTTCTTAGACTCCCAACTTGAAAAATGATGCAGACATTAAAAAAAAAAAAAAATTGGGCAAGATTAAGAGAAACCAATCATCGGAGCTTCACGCTGGAGTTTCCTGAAAATTCAGACTACATGGAAAAATTTCAAATGCATATTAGTGCTCTCAAACCCAGCTTTGATTTCCAAAAGTCATTTCAGCCACTGAGGAGCCTGACCTTCACCGTCCTCTGAGAAAATTCAGGACTGCAAGAGATTAGTCACCTTTTGCTGGGAGCCTGAGGCTCCTGTGCCCTTCCCTTCACAGATCTAAGCCACAGCTCAATTGTGAAGGTTAAAGACAAAATTCGCTCTTCAAACCTTTCATCAGCTGCAAATGTCCATTCACACCAAGGGGACGTTCTACTAAACTGTGCCAAGGTCAGATCACCTGAAAACAGAGACAAGAGGCCTTAAAAATTCCTTGGTCCTGAAGGAAACTGCTTGATTTGATGAATGAGGAGCACCAAACCCCTTGAATCCCCTCAAACCAACCCAGCAGTGACACAGAGATCTCCAGCCCTCCTGGCAGGACAGGTGGTGTCAAAGTGTCTTGTGTTCTCCTTCCTCACATCCAACTCATCTGCTCCTTTACTGGAAAACACAATCCACATTGTTGGGTTCTGTGTGAGGCGTGGGTTTATGTAACATTTCGTGTCATTTCGTGTCTAATTAGTTTACTGGCAATTAAAAATAAACCCGTGGCAAAGCTCCACTTGCTGGTTTCACCTTGTCACCAATGTGCTTGATGTTCACTGTGTCTTAAATAAAACGTATCACTAACAGGGAGAGAGCTTTTCCATCAGTTTTTTTTTTTTTTTCCACCATTTGGTATAATTATTCCTGACAATTTGCCCATCACACTGCAAGAGTCTTTCCAGAAGGAGAAAAATACTACTTTGTGTTCTTGTGATCACAAGTCTAATTGAGCGGAAAACAAATCTGTTAAAAAGAGAGGAGAGAAAAAGGAAGGAAGAATAAAAGGGAAGAATAAAGAGAGATCACGGAAAGACAGGCTAATGTTTCACTGCCTTAAAATTGATACGATGAGCAAAAGAACAAGGAAAAATGTAACCAAGCACTCCTGGCAATCTGAATGGATTTTCTTCCCCTGAATTCCAGAGGAAGTGTCTGCAGCAGATGCTGTTTTGGTGTAACTGATGAGGACACTCAGGTCCATTTGACTGTGATGGGCAGGTTTTTTCCCCCAGTTTTTAATTATGCCTGTGATTATCCCCCCCGGCTGGGGTGTGGCAGGGGGACAGCGCCGATGCCACCGGGTGCTCAGCCACTCTCCCTTTCATCTGGGGCAGCGCAAAACGAGGTGCCACGTGTGTAATTCGAGCTGACAGGAAACATTAGCACTGCTGTACACTTTGTCAATTAAATGATGGTTTAATCAGTACAAATCTGAATGGTCAAATAATGTTATAATTAAAAGGAAATAATGGGAAGTGGTGTGGTGATTAATTAACAGAACAGCAAGTACCAGCAGCACATCTTGTCTGTGATATCACTTCTCCCCCGCTCCTCGCTGGCTGGGGGGTGGTGGGAGGCACACTGACCTTGCAGCTGCAGAAAATCCATTTTGGAGCTGCACATCCAGCAGCAATGGCAATTTTCACAAGCTCAAATAAATGAGGGAGAGCTTTAGCTCTTTACCTTCCCTGCAGTGCTCTTCAAAGCACTGTGATACACGATCACTAAGTGACTCTTGACTTCTTTTCTGTCTGCCTTTACAAACAGGAGACTGGATACCTTGTAAACCCCGGACACCTTGACATATATTCTGGAGCACCAGAAGATAATGCACCGACTCTATCTCCCACTGCCTGATGTCTTGATCAGCACAGCAGCTCCGTTCCTTTTCCACTGCACTGGCACACAACAGGCTGCAGCTCATGTGAGGGCAGGTATTGTGACACACAGGATCAAACACAAAATAATATTGATCACCAAAGCACTGCAGCTTTGAGGAGGCTGCACTGCTCTGCCATGTCCAACATGTGCATTGTACACAGAGGAGAAAAGTACACTACAGTGTCAAGAGGAAAAATAAGAGTCAGGGAAGAAAATAATCCAGTTTCTCAGTGCTGGGTGCTCATATCTGGACAGCAGTGCTTAATTTCCAAATATTCTCAATATTCACACCTCTAAAGAAACTTAAAAGTATCAGGGGTGCTGAAAGAAAGGCCACAAATGAAGGCATATAAAATTTGAAACTAATTTTTTTCAGGTTACATCAGCTTTAAAAACCTGTGCTTGATTTGAGCTGGGTATGATCAAACCTCAGAACTGAACCTGCTGCTAAAGCTCAATCCACTGGACTGTCATCAGGATGCCACTGGCCTCCAGCAGACAAAGCTTGTTATCAAAAGTGTCAACCTTTCACTTTGGGTCATCAATCACCTCCTGAAAGTCCATCAAAGCTCAATCCTGGCCTCACACAGGACAGTGCCAAGAGGGGGCACATTGTGGGATTGTTGGGGATTGTTGTTCTGTGCAGGGCCAGACTTTGATGATCCTTTGGGTCCCTTCCAGCTCAGGACCAGCAAGAGCAAATCCCGTTCTGCCCCAGTGCCACCCGCTACGGCCCAGGCTGGTGAGAACACAAGACACTTCACCCAAACTGATCATGTTTTTGGTTGTTGCAGTGCTTTGTACAGTGAAACAGCAACATGCACATTCAGTCCCGGGTAAGAGCAGGGGGGGATGTTATATTTAATATTTATACGCATGGCATACTGGCAAAATTACTGGCATCTGTATGTGTGTGAATGACTGTTTGGAGGAACATGTGTTGTGTGCAATGCTGTTTATTATCAGTAAATGAAGCCAAAAGCTAAGTTGAAAATGAATGCTAAATTAAAAATTATATAAAATGGAGTGAAATGATTTAATTAGCAGATTATAAGTGACACGCTTTACTATTAGAATTAGCTTGGGAGGGATTGAGGGAAGGGAGGAGGAAAAAAAAAACCCCTGACTAGACACAGAAGGGTGGAAAAACATTTCTTTTCCCTCTATCTGTGGAGTTACAAACACAGTAACATATTGTCCTGGTGTTTATAATCACAGACTCTGCTGCCGTCACAGTACTTGCCTAATGAGGCAGCCAGTTAGAAATAATGAGACTTTGAAACAAATTGTTCTTGCTTCTAAAAAGGGAAAGAGAAGGATGTGTGGTACTCTAATACAGTGCAATTGGAGTGGTTTGCTAACATCTCTCTACTTAACTCCTCACACTCTATTCCTCCAGTGGAATTTCTGAGTGCAGAAATGCGTTGTGGTTTCTCATAAAACTAAGAAGAAAGCTTAGAACTCTATTTATTCCCAGGTTTTGCCACTGACTTGTTGCATGACTTCATTAAAAAAGCATTGCCTGGCTAAATTAATTACCATATGTGAAACGCTTTGAACATTTTTTTGCTGGGTCTCTACCTTCAAACCAGAATATTTCACTCCCATAATGATCTTCCATTAAAACTGTCAATATTCTTTGCCAGCAGGGATGGATGTTGCTTCCCTGCGCTTCCCGGAGCGCGGCCGGGACGGGAGCTGTCCCCTCCTCACCCGGTGGTACCCGGGGGATGTCAGGATTTGGGAAATGCAGCGCTCAGCCCGCACAGGGCAGCTGCACACCCACCCCGGCCCAAGGCAGGCAGATAAGGGAGATTCGCAGATGCTTTTCCCATCATTTCCCTGGACGCTCCGTCTTGTCCCAGCTCTCTCCTCCTCCACACAGACTTTTCAAACAGCATATGGAGCTCACAGCCCGGCTCTGTCCCCGGTGCTTGGATCCCCTGGGCTGCCTGTCAAACTCCTACTCCCCTGCTCCTAGAGAGTAGAACCATCCAAGTCGGAGGCACCCTGAGAATGCTCAATGTTCAATATATCCTGAAAAAAAACCCCTACCATTACCATACACAAGTCCCTCTTTGATAAAATAAATTGCTTAAATTCAGAACCCAGAAAACCATGACAACTTTGGTAAGCCTGAAAATTAAAAGCCTTTAGCTTATTTTCATCTCTAAATAACAAACAAGCACAAATGTGATATGGGCACCAATACTTCCATTTATTTTGGTGCAAACCCATCAGCAGCTGCCCCTGGTGATCAGCATTACAAGCCTCCACTGCAACCCAGCACGAAGTGACTGCAGGCTCTGACCCTGCAGAGCAGCTCTTGCTCAGCCTCATGGAACACTGAAACCTTCCAGCAGCCACTGCTGGAACAAAGGCATCGACAAGCTGCAGGCTGAAGGTGCAGAACCAGAGGTATCACCAAATCACAGAACCTGGGAGGGCCCCCCAAGGCTCCTGCAGTCCAACCCTCAGCCCTGCACAGCCCCAGCCCCAAGAGTCCCCCCCTGTCCCTGAGAGGATCATCCCAGCCCTCCTGGAGCTCTGGCAGCCTTGGGGCTGTGCCCACTGCCCTGGGGAGCCTGGGCAGTGCCCACCCACCCTCTGGGGGAAGCCCTTTCCCAGCTCTGCTTTCCACCTTCTCATTCCCAGCCTGTCCCAGGGTCACCCCGTCCCAGGGACAGAATCCAGCACTTGCCCCTGTCGGGCAGAAGAGCCCAAGCAGGACAGGAGCTGCAAACCCCCCCAGAGCTGAGCTGCTGCCCCGGGGAAGGAGCAGGAGCTGCCAGAGGGAAGCACATCCAGCTCCAAGAGCAGAGCAGCTGCTGAGTGCTCAGACAGCCAGACGGCTGCTTCCCTTCCAACATACTGCTCCCAGTGCTGAGCAGCAACTGCTGCAAACAACAGAAGGGAAATAATAAGGGCTATATATTATGGGTAGATTAAAAAAAAAACAGGTTCTCCAATTCAGCACTGCTTGCACCTTCCAGCTACCTCTTGGTAGCTGTGATCCAGGAACAGAGATTGGGCTGATGGGTCTCTGGCTCTTTCTCTAAGAGCCAGAAGGGCCACAGTTTGCAGTCCTGTACATAAGACAATAACTCACATTGCTTTCTAGCCATCTATTGGCATTGGGAAGCCTCTGATCAAGCTGCTAATTTGAAAAAAAATAGAATAAAACAAGGTGGAGAATGAACTTAACAGAAACCACTTTAGATGTGTTTGTTTATAGAAAAAAAAATGAAGGCTGGACTGGGGGGTAGGGGGAGGATTTCTCTCCCAGTCTCCCACGTACTCCTAAAATGGTCTGTGCATTGCCTGGAAGTAAATCAATACTAAGCACAGTCCAGGCGAGACTGCCATCTTACATGAAGCACTGACTGTAAAATAGACACAAAAGACACATGATACTCTCTGAGGTCCCCAGCAGCTATAATATCCATCCTTGGCAGCTCGCTTGACATTTCCTTGCCCTGCTTCCCAGTCCTCTTTCTTCCTCCCTCCTCCCCCGCTCCGCTCTCCTCTCTCTCGCTAACAGCCCTGCTCTGCCTCTCAGGGGCTCGCCGACCGGGTGAACAGATAACAAACCTGTCAAGAAGGGTTTAGCTGGGGAATAAATCCTGCATTCGCCAGGAAATGATGTGTACAATGGGAAAATACAAGGGATGACATGAGCCTTCCCTTCTGAGAGAGTGGCCGGGAGATGCTTAAAATGTTACAGCTCGTGCTAAATGGACATTGGGATGGCTGATTAGATCGTATCTCAGACCTTTCAAGTGCCTTCCCTTCCTCCCCACTTCTCGCTGCTACTGAAGACACACAAAGAAAACAGACAAAGCCCATCCCTACTTCTGCTCCTTAAAATACACGTTTTCTTAGAGGTTTGGCCGTGGAGAAGGTGGGGTTGGCATGTACGAAGGTCAAGGCTAAAATCTCTTTTAGGGGCAGGAAAGGTCACGTGAAATCTACTGGGTAGTTACAATTTCCATTTATAAAAGGAAAATCTGAAAGCAAGAACCTTATCTTGGGGACTTAATACACGTCTTGGCTTATTACTGTTTTCAAAGGGCCTTTTGCACAAATCTGATTTGCACTGGTGCAATAAAGATTCATTATCCTTTTACACAGCAGACTTTGCATTTCTGCTCCGGATTCAATTATGAAAAACAGAACCCATCCCATAAACAGATGCTAATCACAGTAGGAAAGTACTTTCATTTGAGTAACAAGGTAGCTCAGAAAGTTTCCTTCAAGTTTGCTGCCTCAGCAAGAAGAGCTATTAGGGAGGAGAGAAGGGAGGGAAGAACTGATTCAACCCTTCTCCCAGGCAGCATCTCCACGCTGAGATCTCGGGGAGCTGCTTTTGTTGGAGACAGAAGAAAAGCGATGCCATTGTCAGTAACTCCCCTCCCTACCAAACACACCCGACCAAGAACTCGGTCTCCAATTCTGCCACTGGCTGCCTCAAATCAAAACCTCGGGTTAACCTCAAATTCAGATCTCAGCAAACGCTGGGATGCAGATGGAATAATTACTTTTGGTCTCTGGTACAGCACACCATGCTGGTGCTGTGTTTGTGCACCTCAGGACTGGTCCTCCCAACATCCAAGCACACACCCCATGGTTCTGACAGGATTTTATAAAGCCATGTCATTCAGCCACCACATTGATATTTTACAGAGCTGAGGAATCTTGCAAAATGAAATTGCTGCCAGTGCACTTTCAGCTCTTGCAATCCAAGATGCTGTTCTTCACTCTCTTAAAATACCTTTTGAGATCCTGATATCACAGTGTAAAATGTGACTCCAGTGGATGGTTATTACACAAATGCCTGTTCAGAGCACAATGAGCAATGTGGGGCAGATATTCTGGTGAGACAAACTGTGAGTAAAGCAATGCAATTTGCACAGAGGATGTTATTATCCACACAGATAATCTAAAGGAGTTTGGTTATCACACATAATGGTGGCTTTAAAGTTTAACAATCAGAAAAACATGGATTTATTTTTGCAAAAGATGGTGTTTAAATCCACATTAAAAAATTCAATACACTATGCAGTAACCAAATACAACTGCTTGTAACACTTGTTACCCAGGATGGCAGCACTGGTTTACTCAGAGCCATGATATCAATGAGATCAAGGCAGGGTCCACTGCAGTGACCAGCACTGCCCAAGCACATCTGACAGAATGACAATGAGCTTCTTCCTGCAATAAAGGCCAGACTGGGTTCAGACAGCTCTGCCTGTGCACCTTCCAACTCCCAGACAACACCTCCAGTGACACAACCCACTGCAATAAACCCGGTTTGTAACATCTTGAAGGAACAATGCCTTCACTAATGGCATTTTAATGAGGAAATGCATGCACTAATTACTGCTGTCATGTAGCTGGCCTAAAAAAATCCTGCACCCAGGAAGTGCAATGTTGAGTAGTTTTTTGTGTTTGCCTTGGGTTGCGGTTTCTGTCCTCATTCCTGGTGGAGCAGCCGGGACCAGGCAGGAATGTCACAGAAAAGGCTTCAGCTGAGAGGGAAAGGGAGACTGCTGTTGAACAAGACCCTTTTTTTATTCTGCATAAGTGTTTTCTTAATTTCCAAGTGGTGTTTTAAGGAAGAGCCACACAAAGTACTTAGCTATTATTAGAGGAATTGAGCAATATACCATGATCCTGTTTATGCCCTAATAGCAAGGAGTGATGGACTGCTTTGCCACAGACAGCATTTTATTACTGCAGGGCCTCATATGCTGGGAGTTGCAGTGACCTTACACTCAGAGGTTCCCATCTTATTTTCTACTGCTAAGTGTTGCTTTTTTTCCATTTCTGGAGGGGAGGAAGGTCACTTCTCACTATTACTGTTCCATTAACTTACACTCCAGCATAGACATTTTTAATCCAATAGCATCTTCCATTGTGCCTTTTAACTCAATAGTGCATTATTTTCTCAAGCCTTGCCTACACTGACCAAATTAATCCTTGAAGTTCTGCAGTTACCAAAAGCAGAGCAGTGAAAATGTTTAGTCAGAGTGCTGAGGGGCTGAGGCATTGTCACAAATCTATTTTAATTCTCACCTTTGCAGTTGTTAACACGGAGTGAGGGGCTCCCACACATCTGCAGACCCACAGCCACTGCAGCTGGATTCTCATTCACACTCAGCACCAATGAGAACCAGACCCAACAGGCCATTTCTCCTGACTGACACTTACTGAACAATGCTGATGCCTTGCAACACACACCAGACAAGACAATACTTGTAATTTAACGGTGTTGTATTTTATAAATATCCCTGGGAGTGCTGGGCCCAGGTTGGAGCAACATTTACCCTCTTGAACAGTGACTTTGCTCACCTGAAGGAAGAGACACAGCCCTCACTTGTGATTCATGGGTGCACTGGAGCCCTTCAGCACCACTGTCAAGATGATTTTATGTAGCAATGGGTCCAGGTGCAAAAAGGGGCTCCAGTTCAACTTGTTCTGCCATTTCTAATTTATCTTCTTTAATAAATAAAAAAACAAATAAGCAGGGATGTTTTATTTAAGAATCTGATTCCAGACGTATCAATGCATTAACACACATCCCTGCAGACTCAGCCTTTTCTGATTGAATTCTGGATCATTTTTACTCAGTGAATGGAACAGGAAAAGTCCAGGATGCCAAGAGAATAATATACTACAAGCTGGTGTTATGATGACATGCTTCAAATAATCCCCTGCCAAAATGAAATTTAATTATAGCCATTGTTTGTATTATTCAAACCACTATTGACAGTAAATCTATCTCACACAACGTTTCCTCTTTGTATTCACTGCAGCCTTTAGACTGGAAGGAAAAAACAGAAAACTAAGAAAAAGGAAATGTCTCCCCCCTCACTCCTTCCTTGGTATCAGGCTACACGAGGCCACTGAAGCCCAGTTGATTTCCCAAGCCCAATTATTTTGCAGTACACAATCCCCCAGAATAGCACAGCTCACCTGGGGACCTGGGCTGCCTAAACACACTGCACTTAATGGAGTCCCTGAAGTTGTCTCCATTTCATTGCTTCTAACTAATAGGCTGTGATATTTTTTTTTTTTTTCTCCAAACAGACCACAGCTCTTCCCACTCCCCTTGCCCATCCTCCACATCGAATGCAAGTGGCTAACGAGGCATTAGGAGGCTGCCTGCCCCTCTGCACTGCTGTACCTTCACTACCACCTACTGACTGCAGGTCTGAGCTCCACAGCTCCCTCACCTGCTGCACCCCCCTCGTCTCCTCCCAGCCTCAGGTTTGGTAAGAGCAGCAGAGAGAGAAAGAAAAAACTTAGTCTTGAGGCTTGTGCCTGCTGACACGGATGCTGCTAGACCCCCTCAAGTCTAAGGCTTAATAAATAATAAAATTAATAATAATAATAATAATTAATAATAATAAATAATAAAATAATAAAATTTTAATATAATCTGGTCTGATTTTTCTTTTCTTTCGATCTCAACCCATTGTTTTCATGCATGTGCAACAGGAAGAAAACTGCAACTTCAGAAAAGATAATTATGAGAACTGTTCATCAAAACTTGGTCTCGTGCCTCCCTTTTGCCCTGAATCCCATTGCCTCTGTTTTCTGTACCATCTCCCTTCCAGTAACTGTCTGAGCCAGCCAAAGTCCAGGCACAGAGCACCTGTTCTCAGGACAGCATCTCAAAAGAAATCAAAGCACTAAAACTGCCAATGTTTGCAAGTGTGGAGGTTCAAAAGTGTGAGGATTTTGAGGAGAAGGTGCAGGGGTGTCACATTTAAAAGGTCCCACACAACCCCTGGGGCCTGAGCTCTGCTCACTGGGGATCCAGGCAGGGCTGGGGCTGGGCTGCCTTTTACATCTGGTCCTGGAAGGCAGATATTGCCCAGTTCTGGGGCAGGGTGCAGTGGGAGGTCTCTAACAGAAAGAAAAATATCATAATTCCCTCCCCGCACCCCAAAAATACTATTCTGAAGTTATTTGGAATGTAAAATGATGATGTGAGGGTGAAGATCTGCACATGCCCTCCCAGGGAAGGAATGACCCTTGCCAGGCCACAGGCTGGTGTGGGGACAGGGGTGACCTGACCCAGCCCAGCCACGTGTGGACACAGAGAGAACAGATCCTGCCCTGGGAGACCCAGGGGACCACACACAGCCCTGGGAAGCCTGGTCTGATCTCTGAGCCAAAGCAGGGAATCTGAGACTGCCTGAAGTCCCTTCAACCTGAATTATTCCATGATTCTCCAGTTCCTGAAAGCAGCAGACTAGAACTGCATTGATCATATCTAAGAACATCTCCAGGCTGCCTGGGAGGGGGTGGAAGGGCTGCATGGGCACAAAAGGCTACAAGGGCACAGACAGCCCTGTTAGGAAGGGCTTTGATTTTGCAAATTCAGCTCCTGAGAAGGAATCTCTCTGAAAACTGGAGGTCTGGGGGGAAATGAGAGGCACAAACCTGCTCCTCTCTGAGCTGCAGTTTTCAGGGTCACTGTGCTGGAAGGACAGGTCGAGGCAGTGCCCTGATCCCACAGAAAGGAGGGGCAGAGACTCCAGTGCCCCTGAGGATCCCTCCCATCACTGCCTGACAGCTGCCTCTGTGCTCTGCTACACCTCAGCACTGCAAGAGGATATGAAGCATTTTAAACAAATAAGGAATGTTTTTATGGTCAGGCTTTAACTACAGCACTGGTTTAAGGGTTTTTTTTGTCCATTAATTACCTAATAATTTTTAATAACAATAAAGAAGTACAGAGAAGTAAAAATCAGACCTTTTTATGTCAAGCAGAAAACCCACCCTAGGTCACCATCACAGGAGTTAAGGATGTCACCTCACTGAATTTCTCAACACCAGCCATAATGACAGGAAACACTCCTTTGGAATTTGAATCTTCCAGTTACCTCAGCCTGGTAAAACCTGCAGAATTCTTTAATTTCTAGATGTGACCACATAAGTAAATACTGGGATTTTCAAAAGCTACCAACAAACTTAATTTTTAGACATCAAACCTTTGTCACAAACCAGAAACTCTCAGTCTTAAATTTGGTATTTGGGGCATTTTTCTTAAAAGTGAGATGCTCTGTTTCACTAATCCCATCAGAAGGACTCTGCAGGAAACAAGGGATACACTGGGAATGCTCAAGGCTCCACATATAAATAACTGTGTGATCAACAAGGATTCTGGAACAAAAAATTCCTTGGCACTCTCAGGGGCCCTTCAGAAGTGGTTAGTGCTTCTCTCCTTCTGCCAGGCCCTGCTAACATCACTTGTGTCCTTTTGTCTTTCAGATTTGGCAATTTTAGCATGGGGCTAAAGCTGAAGGACACCAATCCCTGGGTTTCTCTGAATCACCTGCACAGTGCAGGTAAAATCCCTGGGTGAAGGATGGATAGCACAGCAAGAGTCTGTGGATGTGCTGAAAGGAGAACATGCTTTTATTTTTTCTATTTTCTTTTTGGTAAGAAGCTTTTTTCGGGGAGGACAACACTCTGCCTGCATCCCACCTCCAATGGGGTCCATTGGCCTGGAGAAAAGGGGCTGTGCTGTCCAAGTGTGACAGCACAACATCAGACTGAAAACCCCTCAAACCAGAGATGTCTTAGGGGCTCACAGTCACTCTTAAGTTCCTGTTCTTTGTTACTTAAAGCACGACCTGATAGTGAGGTTTAATCACATTTGACATTTAGCTTGAGGTACAGTAAGTACACCTAAATCAGCTCCTTGGACAAAACTGGCTTTGATGTTCCCATGGGAGACAGTTATTGTTGCTTTCAGAGGTTAAACCCCTGACTAACTCCATGGGTAGAATGACAGGAGCTCAGGGATGAAGCAGCAAAGTCTTTAGAGTGATCACCTACACGAACAGAATTTCTTCCACTCAACTTATCATGGCTGTAATATGTAACCTGCAGATATCTCCTCTGTTTGAGAAGATTTCCTGGAGAAGGGAGAGCCTTCCTGCCTTGCAGACCCCAGTGTTGGGAGTGTTTTTGCAGAGCACATATTAAAATGCATTAAGACATAACTGGGGTTGTCTCCATGTTCTGCTGCTATTCTTAAGCTGTTATGTTACTAAGCCACACTGGCATTTTTCAACTTCCCTTTGATGTTCTCTCTATTATCTTTTTATAGCATAATCACACATTTTGGTATGTCGGAGATCAAAGGCAAGCTGGAGCTTCTAAGGCTAAGCCTGGATATGGGGCCTGTAACTAACTGAATTCATTACATTTAATAATATTCTCTAAGGAATGACAGGGGGAAGTCATATGAAATAATAAACAGGAAGGTAAATAGTGAAAAACTACTGGAGTGAGTTTAATGGCAGTTTTGTTTTCTGCTTCTCTGAAGCTCCTGCACCAGCTCCACTCACTGACACTCAGGCCTGGCTCCCTGGCTGTGACAGCTCTTCATACTCCAACCTCTCCACTTGGGCTCATCTTTAACAGTTCTCTCACCTAAAATCATGAAATTTTTAATAGACTGTGCTGCTATTCAGAGATTGTTTTGAGCATATGCTCTGCATTTGATAAACAAATTGAGGCACTTAAATATTCTCCAAGTAGACAGGTGTACATAAGAAGAAAACAGGTCTTTAAAAAGAACTTAATTCCTTTAGGCTCCTTGGAACTCCTATGTCAAAAATACTCATCTTCTGGCAGGCTGGGGAAGATTAAAATTAGTTCTAGCTGGCGTCACCAGAAAGCTATAACACACAGCTGAATGGCAGTCAAAAAGGTGTAAAATTCTCTTCTATTTTAGAAAGGACAAAGCCATGTATTCTAACTTGGTCCTTGTAGCTGAATGCTTACTGATGAGTGAAAGAGCAACCATATCAATTACCTAAGCACTGGCTTTCAGAAAATAGCCACTAGATTGCACAGCCAGATGTCATTAAGGGTTTGCTTCTCACACTTACAAATGGAGAAGTTAATCTGAATAAACTTGTAAAGTGTGTTAATTGAACAGTGAAACCTCTGTGCACACACAATTGCTCAGGACAGCAGCCTTCCCCTGGCTGCAGATTTCTTGGGGTGTAATTCAAGCAGGGGAAGGAGTCACTCAAATCTGCAGCTGAAGCACAGTGACCAATTTGATTCAACTGCTTCCCCCTGCCTGTTCCAGGGGAAATGAAAGAGGGCAGAGTTAATCACCTTCCCAGTGGCTGAAGGGAACTCTTCTCACTCCCCATGGAAAGGGCTGGAAGCCCTTGTGCTGTCAGATCAGTTCAGCAATAGGATGGACAGGGCCAAGAGAGGGAGGGGTGGGCAAGGCAGCATTTCCAGGGCCTGTCCAAAGCAAAAAGTGTAGAGAGATTAGGGAACAGCTGCCCCCTGTTTCTGCAGGTTCCTGGAAGGATGAGAGTGAGGGCAGACAAGGAATGGAGATGGGGCAGAATGGTTTAACTCCTCAACCTGAAACAACCTGCAAAGGCTCCATGGCTGGCAGCTGCAGTCTGGGGGTAGGTAATACCTTAAATGACTCCAACTCCACTGCAAGAGAATGTCTGACTAAGGTGAGAGTGATTGAGGATGTAAACACAACTGAATGAACACTACTCTAAACACAAGTAAGAGTCCATCAAAAAGCCTAATGTGGTTTTGCCAGCCCACTTTAAACCACACTTCTCAGATTAACTTCCTAAGAGCCTTATTACAGCCAAGCCCTAACCTGAAAATAACTCTGCCAAAGAAAGGTGGTGTGGGTTTTTTTTCTTTTATTACATCACTTACACAATATAAGTCTGGATATGACACCGGAAACTTTTTTCTTGGGTTTTCTTGAGAAAGCCCCTGAGTGTTTCCTCATACCCCCCACACTGACACACTTGGTCCTCTCTCAACTTGATGCTTTTAAGACTCAGTGCACAAATCCCCCCAGAGGATTCAGCTCATTACCTAAGACTGAAACCCATCTCACCCAGTGTTTGGTGCTCTGGCTTTGACACAATGACCTGATGACCAGGTAGGAAATCACACCCTCTGAGGGGAGGAATTGGCCACTCTGAATCCTGTCCTAAGTGTTGTGATGCTCAAAACAGGAGAAATCCACGTGGAGAATGAACTGAGGCTTCAAACCTGACACCTGACACCGACACCAAACATCTCAACACCTCCCCTGACTTGTGTGTTTGTGGAAATCCAAACCATGGATCCAAGAGGGTTATTTTTAGAGTTCTGTTCAATTAATCTTGGCTCTCCTGATAGACAACAGCCAGCCAGTCTTGTAGCTCTGCATTAAACATGCTCATTTTTTTATCTCTATTTATTGTACAATAATTTGCCTTTATTGAAGTGAGGGTTTCAGTCCCCAAGGCAGATTGAAGTGCTGAGCCTGGTTATTCCAGTGTAACAACAGTCCTTGGGCCTGTGTTAGTGCCAAACTTCCCTGAAATGTTAACTTTCCATCTAGAAGCTCTTTTGGAACGTGTAAAATTTCAGTATTTAAGACTGAAACGTGCAAAACATCCAACAGATTCATTTTCCACAGAACACCCAATTCTCTTAAAAGATTCACCATTGTTCAAATGATTTCTCAGCATTATTTTGTTTGTAAAAAGAGATTCCCAAACAATTCTGGTTGATAAAATCCACTTGATAAGAGTGTGAATTGGTACGAAGTTTATTTTCTCTAGGGAATATGCCAAGCTGTCATCACACTTTACCTATGATCCAGTTAAGAGAGAACATTTAATTAATTGTCTTTTTATCCAGAAAAATATAAAACCCCAAACATTTGCAAATCCCAAATGGAAATGATTGTATATGAAGATCACAAGTTCAATATTAAAATCAGTATTTCTTCAAAAAGCAGTAATGTAAAACCTGACCTTCTCTAAAGATTTTCAGCTCTCCAGACTAGATGTGGAACAACACAGGAAATTTTATTCTAAGGCTTTGAAAAGGGAAGTAGACATATCCTTCCTCAGAGGGAACTTGGATTTTAACAGGTTTTGAAAAGTATTGCAAAACACTAAAAGTTTCCTGTGCTGGCAGCAAAGTCTGTCTAAGAACATGGAGTAGAATATAATAATAAAGGGGAATACAACCTTCTGTTGCACAGAGGGCTTTAAGGATGGGAAAGAAAAGCCATTTTGTGTGACACATTCAGCACGAGGCAGAGATGTGGTACCCAAGGAAAAGCCTGTGGTTTGTCAGTTCTGTGTCACTGCTGGGGTCACACTGCTGTACCTGAGTGTGTGTAAAATGCAATATGGCATTTCTGTCTTACTTAAGTGGTGAAATAGTTACAGTAAGGCAAAGAAATGTCACCAAAAGCACTGGGAAATGCTCCTACCAACAGAATCTTGCTTTGTTTGTTCTTGTGGTACAAACACTCCTCAGGCACATCCTCAATGTGCTGGAAACCAACCACAGAAGAAAAGTGGGTTGTTGTTTTTTAGGGAGGTTTTTTTTGTAAGGATTTAAAGTCACTTCTGCCATGTCAGTCAAAGCACCACAATCCAATCCCAGCAGATTATTATAAATCCAGAGGGTGATTTTTTTCAAAGCTGCCAATGGGATTTAGATGTACAACCCTAATTTATTTAAGAAGAGCTGCAATTCCAAGCCTGGACCTTGAAAGCAGAGTTATAAATATACAAACCAACGTGTCTGAAGACACAGCCAAGGGCAAGGGAGGGGTGTTTTGACAAAAACAACAGACAAGAACAACCAACCTATAGGGAACAATAAGTGTAATGGATTACTGATAATGTCAGGCATGTCTAGATGGCTCCAGCTACACAGACCTACTACAGACTTGTTTACACTGAAACAAAGCAATACATAATATATTGGGCATTTGGGTTTTGCTGTTTGTGAAGGTAACTTGAGCCATTCTGTGTTTTACTCGCATCTCACAGTATCACTGGAGGTAACCATTAAGCTCATTTTACTTGTGAGTAGGTTGAGACATAAATCCAAGGTTACAGACAAAATCTCTGATTCAGCAGAGCACTTAAGCACATGCTTAGCTGTAAACACATGTACCATCCCATAAAAGTAAAGATAATCATGTGCTTAAGTGCTCTGCTGAACCAGGGCCAAAGACAATAGCAGAGCCAGGAGGAGAAGCCAGGCATCACTAAAACAACTAGACAACTTTCCCTGCAACATAAATGTTATAGAAAGGAATAGATCATAAAGAGGATGGTTATGACTTTTTAGAAGAGTTAAGAACAGCTGTCACGAGGTGGGGGGTAGGGGCTGAGAATAAACAGGCATTTTAATATTGGTTTTCACAGCATCCTTAAGAAAGCAGAAGGTAATTTGCTTCCTATTTCATCTCATGCCACTCTTTCCAACCTGCTTCCTCACTCGAGGAAAGTCCCGGTGCATTACTTAGCAGTTCTGCTAATTGATTTTACAGCACTCGTCATTCATTACTGCATCTCTGACTGAAATAAAATGATACAAGGAAGGGCAGACAGGTGAGTGAGAGCAAGAACTGGGTGCCAAGGAGGAAACACCAACACAGAGCTCAGGCCCTGCCCCTCCTCTGCCCCTCCCCAGCAAGTTGTCCCTGCACTGAGCTCTGCCCTCAGTCTCCTCTTCTCCAGCTCAACACACCCAGTGCCCTCAGCTGCTCCTCACCCCCTTCCCCTCCATCCCTTCCCCATTCCATCCCCTCCTTTGGTCCCTCTCCAGTGTCTCAGTACCTTTCTCACATTGTGGAGCCTGAAGTGCCCCAATATTGGAGGTTCAGTTCTGCTTTCCATCCTCTTGCTCCCCAGTCCATCCACAGCCAGGGTTGCCCCATTCCAGGTATAAAATCCAGCACTTGTCCTTGTTAAGCTCCATACAGTTGGTGATGGTCCATCTCTGATTTGCCCAGGTCTCTCTGCCCCAGGAGGAGTTGACAGCTCCTCCTACTTTCATGTCATCAGCAAACTCACTTAAGATTCTTTCAAGTCCCTTTTCCAGGTCATTAGAGAGGATGTTGAGGAGAACAGGGCCGAGGATGGAGCCTTGTGGAACCCCATCAGTGCCCAGACACCAGCCTGGTGTTACATTTTTCTCCTTGTGGTTTTTAATGGGTAGGAAACAACCATTTCACTCGGCATTCATTCATGTTCAGAAGCAACCAACACAACAGCCAGGACACAGGCAGCGTTTTCAGCACATTAAAGAGCTGTCACAAAGAATTCAACCACCAGTCATGTTGGGATGCTCCAGTTCCACCCCCAGCCCAGTCCTGCCTGGTGCAGCCTCAGACAGAGCAGCCCTGCACACCCAGACGGGCTCCAGGCACTGCTGAAGGCTGGGGGAGGAAACTGGAGGTGCAGAAAGGTCTTGGGGAAAGACCTGATTTGTTCAAACAAGCCGCTGCATGGTTTTAATAATTTTCTGAATACATTTCAGAAACTTTACAGGACTTTTTGGCGTCATGTTTCTGCTCTGCATTTCTTTTAGATTGGAAACTGTCTCAAACTATCCAGTTCAATGTTTCTCCTGTATAGCCTTGAGTTGCAATTATTCTCTCCTTTCTCTGGAGCCAGAAGTGCTGTTATCTCGATTCCCTGAGAGGACCAGCAGGTATCACCGTGCTAACCACACATTTGGTTCACATTAACTTATCTCCCCCTTGTGCAGGATCATAAAAAGTTAATTGGAATATGCAGCTCCAGCACACACCACAATGTGAGCTGGGCCAGCCAGCACTAAAACCTCACCGTGTGGCAGCTCTGTTTGGAAACAAGCTCAAACCTGTCAGATTTCATTTTGAGAAGGCAAAAAAAAAGGCACATTAATTCAACCAGTATCTTGTTTCTTCTGGCACAACCTTGCAGTTTCCTGCGGGATACACCCCCATGTCCCACAGACTCTGCTGCAGGCTGAGGTGGCTGCTGCTGCCTTTTTAGCTCTGCCCTGTGGTACTTGGCAAAAAGATGATGAAACAGGTAAATCAGGGCTGCCAAGGCTGGTCAGGAACATCCTGGCAGGCTAAAGCAGACCAAGGAGACTCTGCTCCTGTCCTGCACCAGGGCTTTTCCCCAGCAGCTTTCACTGGAGCCCAGAGCCCCTGACCAGCAGTGCTGTAAAGCAGAGTTTCAGTTTGGAACTGGCTTCTTCAGACAGCAGCATCAATAAAGCAAACATCTGGATTGAGATGATGTCCCATGGCCCAGTTTATGCAGTCATTTCCTTCTTCTTGCCCTAATGAACAGCTTCCTACTTTTCAAAATTGTTCTTAATTAGTTTTGATTAAGGAATAAATTAACAATTAACCCCCCATCAGTGATAATAGAATTTTGAAGTGCTCATGAATCCTATAGTCTGGTAGTCAAAGCCTAAGCCTACCTCAATAATTCCATCCATCCATCCATCCATCCATCCTCCTGCATCCATCCCTTCTTACTAATCCTACCACCAACCAAGAGGCTTTCCTGAGCCAGACCTCAGGTAGCACTGTCCCCTCCTACACTCCCACCCCCCCAGTGGGTGACCACCACCCCAGAAGCCCTTCAGGAGTAGGACACTGTTCAAGCAGTGACACAGCCTCACAAATCAGGAAGAAATGCACTTTCAGCAGATCCCTTCCACAGCTTTTGGCACAGGTAGAGGTTCAATGAGTTTGGTACTCAGACCTTCTAAACCAACATGTAATGTTTGCTGTGCCCTGTGTTGTGTTCACACACACTGAGTTGAGTCATGTCAGGTTTCTCTGCCCCCGTGGTGCCTCTGTGCAGGTACAACAGCAACGTGCCCTCTCCCTGGCTGTGCCTGTGAGGTTGCCAAGTTCTTCAGAGGAACATCTTGCTGTGGCTGAGGAGATGCACAGCACTCACACAATGAAGCAGTCGGTGTTTGCAGTGCTACAGACACATAAACAGGCTGTACTAGATGGAACTGCAAAAGGCATTTCAGTGAACTTGCAAGCAGGAAGAAGCAATAGTAAATAAAAACATCCTGACAGAAAGAGAACTGGTGACACAAGAGATGCTGGATAGTCTGGAGAGTGGATATTTGGGAACAGGCAGGCAAAGCAGGCATGCTCCTTCCTGCAGACACGTGGAGCCAAGGCACTGACTGAAGCAAAGCAGCAGCACGAGGTCTGGCTGTGCACTCTGCACACAGAGATGATCTGCCCAGGAGGGGAGATGTGTTTTATGAAATTAGCCAGTGTGTTTTTATAGTAACTTCCAAAGGCATTTCCTCAAACTCCACTGCTCTCTCTGAACACACAAGTGTAAATAACAATATCCATTATGTCAATGCTTCATTCAACACACAAAGATAACTTCTTCTCCCTTCCCAAGAGGAGGCAGCAGGATAGAAACTGAAAAGGCCATTAACAGCCATGACTACAGCAAATGTGAATAATGTAAACCATCAGGTGAGCAGCACAGAAAGGCAGATCATTAGACAGCCCTGCCCTGACCGTGTTCTGTTCTTACATGGAGGATGGTACATATGCATTTCGCTTTTATTGAGTCAAAAATAAGACAGTAATTGGATTGAGGCTTTCAGGGGAGAGGGGAGGGGAAAAGGATCTTCTTAGACTCCCTAATGCCAATCTTCATGACCTGTCTGATCTCTCGGTAAATGCCACATATAGGTTAATCCTCACAAATCCTCAGTACGACCTTGTCAAATCAAACTGTTCATCAGTTTGTTCAGAGGCTACTAGATAAGAATAAACAAATTAACTCATGCTGAACGTCTCCCAGCTGTCACTTAGGAGTGCTCATAGACAAGGTCTCTTTAGTGGGCACCCTGCTGCAACAGAGCTCTGACTGAAAAACAGACTGAGCCACCTCCTCCACTAACACACCTGTGAGCACTCTGCATGGGAAAGACATGCACACGTACACATTCCACTCTGTGGGCCCTGAGCACTCCCTTTTCTCCTTGATTTTCCTAATTTTAAATAATAGTTATTTTTAAAAACATCCAAGCATCCAGATGAAGAGGTATCATAACATAATGCTGGGGAAGTGTGTTACAAGGACGTGCCTCGGACATCGAATTGCTCCTTTTCCAAACACACCCATTAAAATGCAGCAGTGTCACAGCTGCCTGCCATGGACTTGCTGCTTGGCCAGAGCCTTCTGGGGCACAGTGGGTCATTTACCCCCTTTAACCTCCAGGCTATCAGGAGAGGTCCTGCTGTCTGCTCCACCTTTGCTGCTGGCTGTGCTTGGAGAGATGCCACTCATTTATTCCGTGCTGGCCTGCAGCCACCCAACAGATGGCAATGACTTGAGCTGGAGCAGGGTAATTTTGAACTCCTGACCCAAGAGGTGGAAGGTTTTGCAGCCCACTGCTTGCCCTCTGGCCTGAACATCTGTGAACTTGCCCTTTTCAAACGCACTCACCATAGTGCTGCAGGCACTGAAAAATACACACACAGCATTACCAGGAGGTTTAGTTTTCTCCCACTTCTTCCAACCTTCAGAACACAGTATTATTATGTCCCACTCCAACTGCTCACCAAACAACATCTTGCCATTATGTCAGCACCCAGAGTCCAATTTTGAATGTCTGCTTGTCATCTTGTCTTTCAAGCACCTTTGCAATTTCTGTTATGCTTCCTTTTCATGAGCTGAGGGAAGTCTAGTCAAAATGTATTATTTTCCCTCATGTCTTAGGAGACAGTTTATTGCAAAGCATAAATCAATGCACCTTGGGTTTGGTCTTTCTCTACTATAACCTTGTTTCATCTATGTATGATTCTACTCAACAATTTTATTGTTTCTACAAGTCCATCCTTGTTCAGACAGTGACTACAATTCAATGTGTATTATGAAGGTGAAGATCTGTGGATACAACTACACTGGAAATACTTGAAGAACCCCAAAGCCTCTGTGATTGTATTTTTAACCCTACACATGATATCCCTCTTAATCCCTCAAAGAGCCCATGTCCTCCTGCATGGCCTGCCTTCTATGTTATTTTCTGTGGTTTGGAATTGGATTTTTCTCCCTTTTTTCTTCTGTTGCAGGATATGTCAGATTTCAAAGGGTTTGGCTTTCATGCACTTCAGCCTCAAGACCATGTTTCACAGCAGTTGGTCCTGAGGCCAAAGGCAAAAGAAGTTGTGCTCTTTTCTGAACCATCTCAGGAACCAGATGAAGGTCCACTTTTTCAGGAGCTGAACAAAGAAAAACAACCTTTCTGGTCCTAGGAAACTGTCCATTGAATTTCTAAATTCCATAAGGCTTTGATGACCCTGCTCAGAAAGCAGTTCAGCAGGGAGATGCTGCCTGAATCAAGTCAATCAAGTAAAACAGGACTGCAGAGCTTCTGCTGAGTGTGCTAAGAGAATGAGAGCAATGGGAAGGAGCAATTGGAGGAGAAAAAAAAACAACAACAAACCAACAAACCAAAAAACCCCAACAAAGCACCAAAACAAGCACTAACAGATCTAATATATTTGTCATCATGGTTTGTGAAGCAGTAAAAGAGGCATGTGGAAAAGGCTGCATTTTCTGCATAACTCTCCCATCTGTGGGCTTTCCCAGCTCCATCATTAATCACTGGTCTCTCCTCCACAGGACTCATAAGAAGCCCCTGCCACCAAATCCCAGCGCCGGTCCCCCCGCCGGCCTCGCCGTGTGAAACACACAGTTGACTTCAGGATTATTCTTTATGTTCAGAAACGTGAATAAATCACACACCATCAAGTTTATCATTTTTTTTCTCCTCGGAGAAATATGAAATATTACAGATCATCCTCACTACAGCAGTTCCTTCACAGTCCATTAGCAGGCAAGGTCTATTTTTCATATAATTTACCAAACCACTGGTCTAATTTCTCTTATTTCTTTTGGAGCAGGAAACACATACAGAGCATGTTCTCCTGTTACACATCACCCACAATCAACCTTCCTGTCTTTCATTCTAGGGTTACAAAAAGCTGTTGGAGTTGGCTGGCAGCTCGAGGTGGTCCAGATCTTGGGTTTCCTTACAGAGATGCTATGAGAAAAAGCTGACTATCAGAAATAAAACCTATCATCAAATAACTTAAAGATGTTCCAAGCTGGATGCTCAGAAAAAGAGCTATCCCAAAGCACTAACTGGCTCTGAAAGGTTGGCAGGTTTTGTGGTGTGCATGTTTACCAGTGGTTTCCTGAAATTATGCTGTGCCCTCCTGATGTTCCTTCACAGAGAGAACTCTCTCACACTGACACTCTGCAAAAAAACCCACAAATCCAACAAAAACCCACCACAAAACCATGACCACCAAAAACCCACAGACCAGGAAACAGGCTCAAAACACCCAAGAACTCCTCTCAGTTTTAAAAAATACACCTCAGAGAGCAGTTTGGCTCAACAAACACACCGAGGGTACAGTGGGCACATGATGGTCCCTTTGAGTCTGTCCCTCCATGTCCCATGGAAGTCTGGGCAGCAGAACAGAGCACATCCCATTCCACCCTGGAACTGCTCTGGGCACACAGGAAGGACTTCTGACCCCAGGGTACTTTCATCAAGACCAAATATTATAAAAAAAGGTAGTGGAACTTAAGGTGAAGCCAGTACAGCCTTTCCTTACAACCCTTAAAACCCTGTTATTAAACTCTCTCTGCCAAAGGTAGATGTGATGTCCCTTGCTCAGAACAGGACAAAGAGGTGAAACTACAGCCAAAATAATAGGAGTCAAGAGATATAGAACTCATCTTCTCCCATTGCAGCTCTGTGAGTCTAAACTTGGACAGGGGGAAGTAGCTGACATTCACTTTTGCAGTATCTGCAAGAAGGGCTGGGCTAGAGAAATGCTTTGGAAGATCTGCAGATGGAAGAAATCCTCACATGGAAGGGTGGGCAGCCTGCATCAACTACAACAGAAAAGAAATATTGGTTTTCTTCTCAGGGCTTCTCGTGCTAATAAACTCCAAATCTCCATTTCTTTCCTTCTCAGTTCAGGTTGATCTCCAAGGGCATTTCTCAGGTGGATTTGGTGGCTTTAAAGCTGCCACCCAGTCATGCATGCTCCAAGCAGCAGAGAGAGCATTGGCTGCTTCTAACCTCTAAATGTGAGCAGTCACGCTGGATCTGGGACCAAGGGGCCCTCCCTTTCCTCTGGGGGTTTAATCCACTTCAGTGGGATGTGCCAAAGCAGCAGAACACAGGAAAATAAAACACATGAGGGCAGTGACCTGCATTAAAACATCCCCAGGTCAGTGACTGCTCAGGGTCAGGTGGGGTTGTAGTAACCTGAGTTATTTCTCAGGAATTCTTTGCTCGTAATTTCCAATTCCCCTGAACCAGGGACTCTCAAAAATCACTTGGCAGCACAAGTCTTTGGCTCCTTCTTTGCACAGGAACAACTACACTATAACATAAAACATTTATTCCAGAGTCAAACATGTATTCAAAACATTAGCTCCAGCAAAAGAAACAATCAGACACAAGAGCTTTCTGTTCCATTCCCAACAGGACACTTAGTAAGAGGAGAATGACTTTATCAACAAGCAGTAAAAACCTTCCTTTGCCATGTCTGAAAGAGATTTCATTAAACGCTTCCCTTGACTAGGTGCAGATCATTATATTTCTCATAGACTGTAAGCAATGTGAGCCTGTGTCTGCACCACGAGCCCCCAGCCCTGATTGACAGCTCTTGGAATTACAATAAATACTGCAGGAACACAAGCAGTGCTTTCACAGGAGCCCACTGCCCAACCCAGGGCTTCCTCACAGAAAAAAAGCAGAACAACAGATGAACCTGGGAAAGCTCCATTTAATGCTGTTTCTCAGAGAAGAGTTGTAAGAAGAACACTCATCAGGCAAAGACAGTTCCCATTTCTCCATCTCTGCAGGACTCAGGTTCCATCACACCCCCCTGACCCACGGACACCTCCCTGTCCTTGGACCCTTCCCAGCTCCTCCCCAGGACAGCCAGGATGCCACAATATCCAACTGGGCCAACCCTGTGGGTTGTGCTTCCCACTCCTATTTCACACACCTGCCAACCCCCTCCCAGGGTGGTGGGAGGCTGCCCAAAGTGTCTCAGAGGGTTTGGCTGCATTATTCATGCACTGACTCCCTGGCACAGCTAAAGGCCACAGTGATGGGGAAAAAAGCTAATTCACAGCCCAAGAAGGATTAATGTTCTACTGGAAAATGTCTTGGCTGCAGTGAGAGTCAGTCATGGGATAAATGTAAGGCAGAATTAAACCAAGAACACTTTTCTTGCAGAGACAGAAGAGGACAGGGAGTGTTAAGACATCTGTTAAATGACATTCTTTGCTACAGTTTTTACTTAGAGCAGAGTGATGTCCTGAAAGGTGTGAGGGTGGTACTTGACTCTTCCTGCTCCATCTCCTTCCACACTCAAAACTGCTCAGGGCAATAACCACAGTCCTGCCAAAGGCAAGGAAACTGCACCATTCCAGCTAAGCACTGAAAACCCAACTCCAACTCCAATGTTTGTCTTAAAACAGAAGATTCAAACTTTTCCAGCCCATTTGCATGAGCAGGCTGATGCCTCTCCATGGGGTTTTCCAGGCCCCAGAGTGAGACCAGCAGAAGGGAGTACAGAGGCAGCAGTACAGCTGTAACACTTCATATTTTAGCTTCATTTTTTTCATTCCTTAAGGCACGTGTAAATATTGTCTCTGAGTAAACACTGGTAAAAACTGTGTGTGTGCATGAAGGAAAAGCTCTATCCCTTTCTTTGATGCCTGTCAACACCATCCAAACACTCCACAGACACCCATCTTTTGAGGGAAAGGGAAGCAAATGGACCACAGTTCCCCACTGAAATGCAGCCAGTGATGCACTCAGAGGCTCTCAGTGCTGCAGCTCTGATTGCCCTGACACGCAGCAGAGACAAAGGAATGCAATTGGATTGTGCATTCCTAAAAGGAAATTATATTCCCCTCTCTTTATCTTTCTTAAGCATTTGCAGTTTTTCAGAAAAAGCCATCAACAGTATAAATCACCTGGGCCTAATACAATGGACACAGTCACAGTAATCAATTCTTATTTATTAATCAGGCTCTATCACGATGTTCCATAATCATTACACTGCAGTTTGGACACAATAATAATGAAGCTAACAGAACTAATGCAATTTGTGGGAAGATGTTGGCAGGCAATGGCAATAACATTGCTTGATAATAACACAGTAAGGCAAGTAGGTCTGGGCTGTAAGAAAAGATATTAAAATGGACAAAAACACATGAAGGAAAGGAGGCTTTGGATGTACATATTTTCAACTAGTTATTTAAAAAAAAAAAGAGAAGATAATAATGTTAGAGACCAATCTGCATCATCAGAAAGGAAGGGCTCAGGATGACATAAAATCACTTCTACTCTCAGGAAGACACAGTAACCACATTTGAACATCCTCACAGAATCTAAATACAGAGTGAGGTTACAAGAGTCACATGAAAGGAAAAAAAGAGCATTTCTCTTGGAAGAAAATTCTTTTAATTACAAGAAGAAGTCTGTCTGAGATTGTGCAGGAAAGCCTGCAGATCTTGGCTATTTGTGCACACCAAAACCAAGGACCACCCTCTAAAGCCTTGGCTACTTAGTTCACCTCACCCATGTGAACAGAAGAGCTTAAAAATGGACAAGGGAGAAAACCACAAAGCAAGGACTGGTTCTTAGATCCTTGGGAGCAAAGTCTGCTGCAAAGGCCACATTGCTGGGGGTGCTCTTAGTTCTCAAAAACATCCTTGTTCCAATGATCAGAGGAATTTCTGGGCGAGAGAGATCACTGCACCACAGAAGGCACAGTTCAAAGGGACAGCAAGCCACACAGAATAATTCTGTGGCAATATGACCCCGTGAAATGCTCAGAGCAGCAGAGCCCTGCACCTTAAAAATCGCAACTACGAAAAAAGACAGGGTTGGAAAAAAAAGGAAAGGAAAGAAAAAAAACTTGTTTATAATAAAGACTACATTCTGTAGCAATTTCCTAGATTCCTGGGGTTAGAAATCTAGATTGCCAATGGATAAGTGAGCCTTAAAATCACATCCCTGCTGACAAAAATTCATTTCTTATAACCGTCTCCATTTACCGGAATGTTGAATCTTTCCCATGGGGAAGGAACAAATGAAAATGTTATTTCTCTGCTCATGAACTCATACCTTTCTGTCTGCTTTTCACTGTTGGCAATTTCATTCTCTTCCAAATTTGACTAAAGCCCGTGACCTGGGGGAAATAATGTCTATATAATAATCTTCTGAAACTCTAATTCTGAGTCATGTTTTTTTGGATGTTGCCTCACACTTTATGAAAATTGCACTGAGCTATGAACGTAAGTGATGTGATGTCTCTGCCTTAACATCATCATTTTGTCTGGTGACCATGTTGCAAATAGTGATGGTGCTGATGATAATAATAATAATGATAATAATGATAATAATTGAGTCTCCTTCGAAAGCAACAAAAATAAAATAAAATTAGAAAGCAAACGACATCCACGCCAATGGCAAAAATGATGTGGTGCCCTGTTCCAGAGGTTTATTTTCACTGCCCCATGCAAAGAACTGGTCAAAACTGGTAGCAAATGAATGGTGTGAGAGAGGCAAGAGAAACATCCTGACACTGTGGCTGAGCAGCTTTAATGAGCCTAAAGCTGCTTTGGGAGCCCCCAGTAATTGCTGGCACTGTGCTCCCAGGGCCTTGGCCTGGCTGGACCCCCATCTGCAGACAGGGAGGAATCAGAGGCACATTCATAAAACACCAAATGCCTGGGAAGTGCAATCATTGGCTGGGGTTCCTGGAGCAGCTTGCTGAGCAAACTCAGCAGTGGGGATGTTTGCACCTGATCAGCTCTTCCCCCCAAAGCAGAAATAACCAGAGTATCTGTTTATTGGATCCACAGCCACACACTGGCTGCACCCCTGCCCAGCCCTGTAAATCTCCCAGACAGAGATGTACATTACCAGATGTTTATTTTACTTTTTTACCCACACTGACCCATAAAATCTACAACACAGTAGATCAAATGGTGGAAATCATTAAAAACTTGCTCTAAGCAAAATTGGTACTGCCACATGTTTGGGGCCTTTCTCTGTGTGAAGCTCCACTTTGCTCCACAGGTATAAATCCAGAATAACCCCATTTTGATCAACAGCTATTTCACCTCTGCAGAAGTGCAGAACACAGCTGCTGGTATTTGGTCTCTGATGTTTCTGGGCTGAATAACAGATATATATATATATATATGGATATATATATATATGTAAAATACATCCAACTGAGAAATGCAAAGCAAGTGAGAAATGTTTTATTGGCTGGAAAAGAAAAGCCTGGCAATGGCCTGAGAAATTTTTACCTGATATACCTGAACATAAGATGTGCAGTGCAAAGCAAAGCCCACAGCAGAGCCTGTTTGCTGCCTGGTAAATATCCCATAAAGTAAGATTTTTACAGTGCATCCTAAATCTGCAAACTGGGAGCCATAAAGTGCATCTTGAATTGTGAAGAACAGAGGGAAGTGACAGCCCAGACCTTCAACAGCAAACAACATATTCCAGTGCCACGTGAACATTCCTGTTGTCACTCTGACACCATCTGGAAAAACCCAATCTCTCAGAGGAACCTCCCCTGTGAACTCTGACAGACTCATCTCAGACCAGGCAGTGGGTCCCCACTGCCTCTCAGGTTTTATGAGCTGCTCCATCTTTCTGTGGCTACCTGGCAATGACATAAAGCCCTTAATGCACTTCTGTTCAGCAGCCTCAGGCTGGGAAGGTGTGTTGTAGAGAGGAGTGTGTGCACATCTGTGTCCAGATGTGAGAGAGGGAAGGAATGAGCTGAGAGTGGGTGGGTGGGTGTCTCCTGGGACATAGAAAGCAATGGAGGGAGATGATGCAATATTTTTGAAGGAGGACCCTCATCCATGGTGTAGCACTGGGCTCAAGGGCAGGGCCTGAACTAGAAGACCAGAGAACTAGAAGACCTGCAGAGCTGCTGGGGAAATGAGTCCAACTCCTGCCAGACAAACCCTGAACCCCCTGCAAATCCAGGAGTCTGCTCTGAGCCCTCAGGCTCAGAGGGTGGACCTTGCCCTGGTCTCTCCAGGCAGATGAATCCACCTCAGAGCCTCATCCCACAGCCAGTGAGGGGCACAAGGGACCCCCTGGATGAGTTACCGTTGACTTCTGCAGCCTCCCATCAGGCCCAGCACCAGAAACTGCTGCTCAGTTTTAAACTAATCATCTCTCCATTTGCCTTCCACACACAAGAACTTTAATTCTGATCTTTTTCCTAGAGCACCTTTAGATTCTTGGATAAAATGTGAGAAGTGCACACTCTTAATTTGTTGTTGTTAATGGTGGGGCCGTAATGTGTTTTTTCAAAACAACTTTACAACTTCCTTACATGACAACGGTAAAAGGTTCATTTTAAATAATCAAGGAAGAAATAATTTCCATTAGATAAAGCAGTCAATAGCATCAGGAATGTGGCTGCAATTACTTGTTGCACTTTACAATGAAATCCTTGTAGTATAATAACCACAAGATGATGAAACACATTTTGTCTCCATTTCACATGACTGACCCCAATTTTGCCAAGGACATCTGAACACATTTAACATACTGAAATCCTCCATTAGGATAATGAAAATACACATTATTGAATTCTGTATTTGCTTTATAGTGCTACAAATAGCAAATTCAATCTTTCTTACTTTTGGTGGCGACTACACCTGCATAATTGTTCACATTTCTCAGAGGCTGAAATAAGCTGCAAAATGAAGAAAGAGGAAGATGTTGACCCCACAATCCATTATGCAGCACTTAGGTGATTCTATCTGCTGCCTGTGTTGAGTAAAAAGATTGTGTAGAACCTGCAAAAGATACACAGCTCTCCTCAGCAGCCTGGACCACTCCAACCCAACCAGGAGGAACAGCCAACAAAGGAGCTCGAGTGCTCCCTGGGCAGGCAGCACTTACAGCCATGGGGTGAAACCCAGCTTTGCTGCAGGGTACAAAGGACTGTGTCATGCCCAAGCCCAGTGTGGAAACACACTGTCAGCCTTTTTGCTGTCCTTTTTAAGGGGGGCAATTTCAGTCACAGAGAACTCCTGCCAAAGTCAGTCACAGCTTTTACCTGCTCAGTGCTGATGGCACCCACCTTGTGTTTGGTCCCAGCTCTGTCTCTGCTTGCTTGCAACAATTTGCTTTAGAGGGAGAGATTTTCATCTCTTTTCTTATCTGTAGATCTGAAATCACTGAAATTGAAGCCCCACAACTGAGATGCCCAAGGCAACACTGAGAATTGATCTATGTCAAAGAAAAAGAAAAATCCAGTCCTTTAGGCTTCTGGTTGAATACAGTAAAGATGAGGCCTTTACACTGCCGGGTATGAGAAATAATCCTGCCTCTTTTTTTCAAGCCTGTGGCTCGTTATTTTCTTTTAATTAGCTTTCAACTTCAGTGTTAGGATAGTGAGTTATACTTGCAAAGTCCCTGTTGTTTCATTTGGCTTCTGTTTCAGTGGCTGGTACTCAGATTTCAGGAGAAATCCAGTAAAGCAGCCAGTCATCACCCCACTCCTGTCCAGGAGCAATGCTCCAGGACTAGTCACTTCTTTTTATTCAAAAATAAGAATCCAATCACAGCCTTCAGCTGTTCAACTCTGTTCAGTACAATCTGCTGAGACATGTACAGGTCATATATTCTACAGTCATTGCCCTTAACAATGTAGAAGTTTGGGTGGCAGTGAAATTTGGATCATTACCATCAGCTCCCCTCAACCAAAGGGTGTTCCAGTCCCTCTGGCTCCTCACCACAACTTCAGAACCTCAAATAACAGTTCCCATTGCTCTGTGAATATGAAGAGCAATTTTGAAGTCTGATTCATACACAGAAAACTGAAATTACAACACAAGTCAATAGGGGAGACATTCAGTACCCTGACTGCAATCCCTCTGCTGTGCTTGGCTGAAAAATGGGTGTGAACTGACAGTGAAACTCCAGAGCAGAGAGGAAGCCTGAGCTTCCAAAATTCCAAATAAACATTCTGTAAATTGGTACCCCAGGTCTGCTTCAAACACAGCAACATAAGGAAGGAGAGATGTTAAAAGATGCTGCAGCTCCATTCCAGACCAACCTGCCCTAGACCAGCTGAGGGGTCAATCTGAGAAAGTACCAATAATACACAAGGACCAGTAAGGCCCAGAGGGATCATCAGAGTGCCCAGAAGTTCTGTCACAAACCGTGGCTCTTCCTGTGGCAGCTGGAGGCACTGCATGATTCATAAACCAGCAACTGAGTGTCCTCCTGGGATAGGAGGTTCTAGATGCTGCTCTATTCAGAGTCCCTCTTTCTGCCCAGAGCAACAGGAAAGCTGGAGAGGACAACAGTGTCCTCCTAATGACTTCCAGCCTGTCCCAGAGATCACAGAATTCACTGCTGTCTGGCTGGGCTGCATGACTGTGACCTTGTGCAGCCACACTGCACAGCACCAGCACCAGAGAGGCAGGAAAACAAGAACTTCCTCTCAGAGCCTCATGTTTTACAGTAAGCACAGACAAATGTGTAATTGCAAACATCTAAGCACAAAGCATTGGAGACCTTGGAAAGCAAATTGCCTTCATTTGAGCTTCTGTGTGTTTTGAATCTCATGATCTGATCTCTAACTGTTACTGCTGTAACAGTCTGGAAGATCTATTAAAACTTGCAGACTCTGGGTTTCTGGCTTTCATCAGAATGCCAAATTTACCCCCATCTCCTTCATCTGAAGGAAGTTGAGTTACAACAGTGCTACATTTGGAGAAGATGCTCTCAAGGCAAAAACCTGTTCCATAAAACACAGAATGTGAGCTGTGAGGGAAATGCTGGCTGGATTTCTGAAACCATTCAAGTTAAATGGGATGGTGAAAGAATAATTTCCACTGAGGAAATTCAAGTTAAAACATTTCTGTGGCAGTCACTTTGACTGACAAGGGGTGGATTCTCTGTGCCATTACACAACCTTTACTCCAGTGCAGTTCTATCTATCTCAATGTTTACTAATTCCAGTTCAAGGGAGATGATCAAAATTAGAGTCAATTGAATCTGATATAAAGAAGTTCTCAGATTTCTCCACTCCATTAACATCAATTTCTGCACTCCATTAACAGCAGCTTTATTCTGGTGTAACTGCATTGATTTTGAAAGAGTTACACCACCCTGATGTTGGTGTTTAAGGAACAGAATATCAGACCTTATTCCTTTAACAGTTTTATTATTCTGGAAAATATGACTTTCCTCAGACCATTAGTGCAAAAGTGCTGCAACAAGAAACACACAAATATTCCTGTAAAATGTAATAGCTGAACACTCTGGCAGATAAGGACTGTATTTAGGTTCTGACCCAGAGCCTCCTGAAGTCAGTGACTTTTCCAGCAGCCCTTTTGCTCTCTTTAAGCCAAGTTAATGCACTGAGCAACAAAGATGCTGCAAGTCACCAAGAGCAGCCCTGCCCTGCAGTGCTAAATGGACTGACCATTGAACTCCATTGCCTGAAAATAACTGCACTGAGAAAGACACGTCAGCTATTTCCACATGTCCATTCTACTCTGAGCCAGGGGTTCCCACATAAATTGGATTGAGGATGAGGAACTCCCCAGCACAACCCTCTGTGCAAGGGTTTATGTGGGCATGTGCAGGGACACACAGTCGTGCAGACACATAAATATCAACTACATGTATCACAGAGGATGATCTGCTCTATTAACTTCAAGTCACTGAGAATTATATGTGCTGAGATCAAACCAAGGGTGTGCATTGACTCCAAGACACTTTAAATCAGGCCTAAAATAAAGAGATTGGGAGAACTGAAGTACAATGGCCTCTTAAATATTTCACAAGCTGGAGTTTAGCAGAATGAAAATGTGCCCTAGTAGTGCTGTTCCTAGAGAACACACCCCCAACCCATGCACATGGCTGGGAATAACCAGCTGACATTCTCTGCATTCACTCTGAAGCAATTGCTTCAATAAAAAAAAAATTGTCTGTGACATAAATAATCCAGTAGGGTAAATTCCCAGATGTGTCAGCTTTTGTATTATTTATGCCTAATATTTTAAAATAAAATCAAGTGTGATTAATCTCCATGTATTACTATATCAAGTGGAAAGAAATCACTGGCAGAATGCATTAGTGGTTATCAAAAACAATCAACTGCACCTTCCACATTCAACAAAAATGGGGGGGTGATACCAGTGGAAGGATTAAATGGAAAACTGATCACAAGCCATGGAAGCCTCTCTGTATTTTCAATGGAAATACATTGGAAAATATCATTACAACTGTGTTGCTAAGTATGGCAGTACTGGTGCTGCTGAACCAAAATACATTGGTATTGAAATGCCTGACCAAAAAAAAATTACCTTGAAATGGGTTTGACGGTTCACTTTGGGCTTTAGTTCTACCAAATCTTGAAAAAAAACTAATCATCTAAGAGAATACTCTGCTTGCACCCATTTCTAATGTCCTGAACACTGTCTGGGCTGGGTGGGTCTGATGTTCTGTACACTCTGAGTAGGGTCAGTGTTAACTGGGATGGATGGAAGTGCAGGTCTGCCAAGGTTGTAATAAATGCCGACCCAAAAAATGAGTTATCATTTTCCATGAGGGAAAAAAACCCAAAGTTTTAAATCAAAATAAATGCTTAATTCCCATGGAAATGTAAAATCCCCAGGATTAGATTCAGCAGTATTATATCAGGAATGCAAAAGTTGTGTTTCTGTATTGATTAATGTCAGCAAGGCTCGAATTTGCATGTAATTTACAATCACTTCCTTCAACAAATGTCTTCATTTAGTATTATTATGAGTTTGGCATGACAAGATTATTACAAGTCACTCTCTATCAGGGAGAATCAGTAAGAAACCCACCATTTATTTGGAAATACTGCAAGAGCCATGATTGGGTGAGGAGGTATAAACATGGTTTATGGATGGAGTGCTGTACATCACTCAGGTGTGCTGGTGTCACATGCAGATTGGGGAAATCATTAGTTCTGTTCTGATGGAGTTCACAACATGCTGCACCCACGGAGGTGGGAGATGGAGTCCCTGCCCTCAGGTTCCAGCCTGAATTGCATCCCTGGTGCAGGAGAGCCCTGGCAGCACAGACAAGGGAATGGCTCGTGAGGCAACTTCTGCACTGCTCCAGTTTTCAGCTTGGAGCATCATGTCTACAATTTGAAAGTCATTTAGAAGCCACTGGTGATCTCCATCCCAGGGGCAGGACAGGCAGCCCAGGGGCCATAACCTCCAAACTGCTTTTCACTCGAGTTTGCAGGTCAGGGACCTTGGGCAGGACCTAAGTCACATGGCTGGGTTTCAACAGAGCACTTAGACTAATGAAATCCGTGGAACAAGTGGTGATTAAAGTCAAGCAGGTGCCTAAATGACTGCTGGACTGAGATCATTCAACCTGGACCAAGATGCTGGACTTGCCTGGACACCTCAGCTGACAAAACTCATCCATTGTGTGAATACAGAGCTGCCCTCACCAGCCTTGTGTTCATCATTAACACTTACTTGGGTCATTTCAGATTCTTATATAAAAGTGCTGTTTTGAAGGAAAAGCTTTACCAAAAAATATGAAGAACAGACATTTCCACTGAACAGAACAAGACTGTAAATGCAACACAAAGCAGAGGAGAACAGAATTCATCCAGCCTGGATCACTCACACTGAATTTGCAAACTGCAGATCACAGCAGACACTGAAACATTTTCCCATTTTGAGAGAAGTCCAGGCAAGGACCACATGCTGTGAAACACTATCTTATGGGAGTTGTTTTGATGAAAACAAATGGCCAATCCTAAAGATTAATGCCTCATATGATGCATTCAGGTTATTAATCCCACCACCTTCTTCCCACTGGCCCTGGCAGTGAGTGTTTTCTGGAAAACTGCATGGAGCCAGATGGTTAACTATTGGAAATCTATACTGAAAAGATTAATGTTACCCCATGACAGGGATCAGTCATTTGTAGAGATTTCCTCATACAAACGGGGCCATTTGTTTATTCAGACTGGCTGGATGAGCCACACTCTGAGGAGAACCTAATTACTTCTCCAAGATTTTCAAAACATTGGGGCCCAGCTGCTGAGAGCTGCAGACCAACATCTGAGAGAAAACTGCACACATCAGCAGGTACCCAAGGCAGGTGAGAGGGGCTGGTCTGGAGGTAATTCTAACACAGGATGGGGAAAGCTCTGGTGCCCTGGGTGTGTTAAAGACTCCAGTGCAGAGGTGAAATATTTCAGCCCCGGGTGCCATTCCTCTTGTAGTCTGAGCCTGCCTCCTGCCTCCAGTGTGAATGCAATGCACAACAACAACCAACATTCCAACCATCTCCACGTCCTGCTTTCATGTGTAAACTCAACATGCTGCAGGGAGGATGAGCATGAAAGAAAGGAGTGCATTTTACACAAAAATTTCCAAGTGTGAACAGCACTTACTAAATTTCACAGTAGCCCTTCTTCCAGATGGATAAAAGAACCGAGATGTCCAAGGCCACTGCAATTTGCAAAGCACTCAGATTAAACCCCCCTGCATTCAGGAAAGCAGTGAAGCACATGCTTTAAAGTGAAGCACACACTTAAATGCCATTGACTTCAGTTCTGCATGTGTGCTTACACACTCTCCTGAATCAAATAGATGTAAGCATGTGTTTAAACTTGAACCTCGGCTTTGTTGAGATGAGACTGTGAAGAGGAGAGTGAAATTTAAACTGATGTGAGAAATGCTGCTTTTATCTCCAAGCAACAAGGCCTTTCCATCAGCAGAGAATATAGCCAGGTGTTTTGGGGGGGGGAGATTCACATACAAGTGCTTTTCTTTTCCTTCAAAAGGACAGAGGGAGTGAAGGAAGCAAAAAGAAAAGCCATTAAAATTGGATGTTCTTACATAAACTATACAAAAATTCATCACTATGAAAAGCCTGATAATGCTGAGGCTGAGGCCAGGACAGATGTTAAGCTGCCAACAGCTGTTGCAGCTGAAGCCACTGAAGTCCCTGCTGGTTGTTATTGCTCCCCCAGTGGAGTTCCCACACAGACCCTGCAGCCAGCAGAAGGGATTGTGAGTGTGTCCCTTCCTCCACCACAGGCAAAATCAACCCCATTGGCTTAAAAAAGCAAAATATTCATGCTGTGGCTACATCTATTCAAAGCTGGGTGGTGAAGGAGGTGCAGGAGGAGATTTTGGCTGGTGAGAGCAACTACAGCTCCCACAGCCCCAAGATTCACATGCTCCATATATTATACAGCAGGATTTCCTTCAAAAATTAGCACCTGACAAACAGGACCCATTCAAAAACTGGTGTGTCTCAAGAATTCCAATTATTTGGATCATTTCTTTGGTGTAAAGAAAGGTCAACTGTAATGGGCAAGGCTAAACCCCACATTTCAGAGCACATGAAAACAGCACTTTTGCTGTGTATAAACTCAGAGCAAAACCCTAAACACTGACATCAAAAAGAGGTACTTCCCTAGAAGGTTACAGGGAAAAATACGATTTGTGAAGAGTGTCACATCTCCAGGGACTGTTTTGTTACTCCCTAAATAACTGGCCAACAGCTGGAGGACCTGGCACAGCTCTGCTGCAGCCACTGCAACTGCACTGCAAACTGCAAACTCTGCTACTGGACTTGTACAGCCTCTTTTAATTCCTGTGCCTTTTCACATCCATAAACACACTAATGACTGCAAACAGCAACTGTGGACTGGCTGCTGATTTGTAAGATCATGGAGTTATTTACACATAATATTTTTGCATTATATCCTTTTCTCTCTTCTTCTTTGTTTCATCTCAAACTTCACAAAGATAACTTCACTTAATGAGCTTTTTGTCACAAGGACTGTTAATGTACCTGTAGAGAAAATAATGAAAGGACCTGAGGTTCTGCCACAGCATCAAGATCAAAATCAGACAGAAATTTCAAACAAGTTTTGCATATCATCCCCAAATCACCCCCCTTTGATCCTGTATCCATTATTCCATTTGTGTCATTCATGAGGCAGGAAAGTATTTTCTCCCAATGTAGAAGCAAAAGCTTCATGAAACAAAGCAGGATTAACTAAAGTTGAATCAAGTCACCTTAATTTGAGGAAGTGAGAGCTTTTAAAAACAGGTATTGATTTAAAAAGTGAATTTCTAAGCACTACCTTTCTTGGTGGTATAAATATCTGGCATAGACATAATCAAGAGCACATCTTGGAGAAAATATTAAAGCAGCATATGATTTGATACTACTGCAAAAAAGCAATCAAAGCAGAGCATGGCAATAAATTAATAGAAAAAGTTATCTATCCAAACCAGACTAAAAGTAATTTTGTAAGTCAGCAGTAAAAAGTTAAATAAACACTAATTTAATCTGTTTTAGATGCAGCAGCCAATAGATAAAATACTTTACTGCTCTGTAGCTATGTGAGCACAGTCAGCTGACACAGTAATTGAGGAGAAGGGACAAGCACAGCCCTGGTGAGGCCCTAAACACAGAGACCTGCAGAGAACTCCTGTGTCAGGGAAGCTGCTTTTCAAGGAGAGCTGCAAACTGCAGTTCTGATGCAATGACCTCCAGATAATGGTTGTGACCTGTTTTTACCATCCTGCACTTTCAGGCAGCACAATCCTCCTTTTATAGGGAACAAGCATTTCCCACTCCTCTGGGCTGTGCATAGAAAGGGAACAATTAGTTCCTCCAAAGGGTATCTGATGTCAGAAGCAGCAAATTTCCTGGCACTGTGGAATGGGGAAGAAAAAGCTGGAGAAACAGAACAAGTTGTCAGTGGAGTTTCTAGGGATTAGCCTTCTCCAAACCCTTGTATTCCAATTGTTCCCATACATATTCATTGCCAACATCAAGTAGAGGCCTCCATTCATGAAGGTCCCTAGAGAGGACCTGCAGAAGTTTTAGGAAACAAGGCTTCCAATAGCAAAAGATTAATGTGATTTATTTCATATCTGACATTATATATGCAAGGGAGGGTATCCCACAGCTCCCCCACACTCTGCCTGAAGTTTTGTCTCTCTTTCCAAACAAGCTGCAGCAAACTCACCTTCAGCTGAACATCCCAGGTGATATTCTCAAGAAATAATAAAGAGGCTTTAGTTATTATCACTCCAGGCATTTGTACTGCAGATAGGCAAGGAAAAGGACTTCAGAACTGAGCTGAGAAATGAAGCAAGAGCAAGTTCTGAGCAGTTTAATGACACTCAGGCAATGACAGCAAAGCAGAGGGAAGAAGAAAGAAACCCTGGGAGCTGAACTGCAAAGATGAAAGCACGAAGCAATCAGTGGCTAATGATGATACAACCAACAAAATTAAACTTCAGCCCTGACTCAGAGGTCCCTAAGCAGGTGAGCTCCAAATGCTGCAGCCAAGCACAGGCCTGATAAAACTGTCAGCAGGTCAACCCAACAACAGGCCTTCTTCATCTCCTGCTTTTAAAAAATCAGTGTAGACATTCAGACATGGTTTTCTAGTTAAACACAACAAATAGTTCTGCTGATTCAATCAGAACAAAGCCCTTTGAACTGATTAAGTACTCTGTGAGGAGGGATATGGTGTTCAGAGGGCTGTCAAGTGGCCTCTTGCTATGAATTCATAATGAGCTTGACCTTTTATTTACTGTTTCTATACCACAGGCAATTTAAGTAAGCAAATGTACTTAGTAAAGCAAAACCATAAAAATATCTGCAGAAAATATCTGTAAACACTGGGGAAATGAAGGATACCAGGGATGAATGAGGAAGGTTAGTAAGAAACAGAGTGGAATCACAAGAAAGTGTGTTTTTTTCCTTTCTCAGGGTCAAGTACTGCTTCTACCACAGCACAAAATGCAGTGTCACACCAGGTGCCTTTGCATTAATACATCAGAGAGCCAAGGAACACATTCTGCTCTCAGTATCATTTGCCTTTTCCTTCCTTCCTTCCTTCCTTCCTTCCTTCCTTCCTTTCCTTCCTTCCATATTAAATTTGTATCAGCTTGGATGGGGAAAAGGATGGGATAGAAAGGCAGAAGGGCTGAATTAATATTCATAAGCAACACTGGAAGAAGGCAGGAAGTGGTGATTTGGGGGAGCTTGGAAAGGCAAAGGAGAGACAGACATTAATACCAGAGACCTCCTGCAGAACACGCTCTGCTCTCAGGCAAGAATTGCTCCATCTCTCTCCCATCCACACTAAATGTTGCCTGCTCTGAACAGCTTTTGGATTCCCCACTCCAGGGCACTCCAGGGAGGAAACAGTTTTGGCTGAAGTTGGGCAGGAGCAGGTGGCACTCACCAGCTGGAAGTAATTTTGCTCTTGTTGGCACCACAGCGGTTCTTGGACTTCTCACAGTTTGTGTTCAGCTGGGAAGGGGGAATGGGGAGGGAGCAAACCCGTCCTGGTTGGTGTTTAGCTGCCTCCTCCAAGCTGGCAGCTCCCAGCACACAGCACAGGACACGGGGCTTCCAGAGGTCCCCGTGGATGTGCCAGGTCTGCCCCTGACACAGCTGCCACTCCAAGGTGGAAACAACCCTGCAGAGCAGATGTTGATAGTGCAGAGGAGGCAGGAAGAGAGCAGAGGAGCAGGGCTTGTCAGCAGGTGGGAGGCATCTCTGCACATGGAACTATCCAGCACCAGGGAGCCCCAGCACAGACTCCTTTTCTGTGTTGTCAGTCCTCCAACCTCTGCATGTGCCTGTCCACACAAACAGGGGGTGCACTTGGAAAATTTTTGGGGCTGTTGTGCACAAGTACAATAGTACAGATGCTTCAATTATTGCCTTTAATGTGATATTGCATCAAAGAAAAGAAAGTGGAACCTGGACATCCCTGTGTGCAAAGCCACCAAACTGTTTGTCTGAAGTGAGTTACTTCCATCCTCAGAAGTCATCTGAGAAATCAGAAGTTAAACATGGGAGCAGCAGAGGCAGCAGCTCTCTTCCCCTCTTCATTTCTCATCACCACAGAAGGAAGCTGAACTTCTGCAAGAGTTTTTTAAGTGCTTTAAAAATCTTAAATCCCTCTCTCTTCTTTGAGCAATGCACCATGAACCCCCCCCACCTGGAGTCAGAAATGATTCCTGCAAACTGTAACACACTCCTTGGGCATCCACTGACATACCCAACAGCCCAGCCCTTTGTTGGAAAGGTTCCTTTCATTTCCAAATGGCACAAGTGTCATCACAGTGATGCCACTCCAAACAGGAGTGTCACCCTCTGAGCCAGCCTGGCACATGCACTCACCAGAACAGTCAGATTTTTCCCCTCCAAGCTCACCTTTCATCACCATCCCTGACAGACACATCCTCCCTGGCAAAGATTAACGCTTTGCTAATGACATTCTTTTATTATAACTGCTGTCTGTTCTGCCATTTAACAACAACCTCTTTTCATCTGCTAAGGTGGAGCAATTAGTCAATGCTGTTAAGATGATGAAGTTTTATTGCAGCCAGAGCTACAGAAATCTCTTTACCCAGAGTATTGCACAAAGGCACAGGTAGCACTGTGGCTGTGCTGAACAGTCATGTTATATAGGTCACTGAGTAAACTGAACAGATAAAATAATCATGGAAATTACTTTCTCTTCATTCATAGGCAACTGATTTTCACGGTTTTTCCTGTAAATTCTTTTACAGTGATGCTACACAATATGGCCAAGTCCATGGGTACTATAAGCCAGCCCTGAGTTTGTCCCAGAGCACACTGAGGAATGCAAAGGGATCTGCTGGAGCCCCCTCCATGAGTGGGAGGTCTCCATGGTGCAGCAAAGGCAGCCAGGAAGCTCCTCAGGGATGCAAAGTGCAGGGATCTGCAGAGTCACTGTGGGGCACAACAGCCCCAAACCATCACAGTTGCTGCTGTGAGTGCTGGATGTGCATCCACACCCTTCTGCGGGGGGAGAGTTCACCACATCCAGTGAGATGAGATTTCAGGAGGTGAATGCACATTAACCCTCAGGTGGAGCGGAGATGAAAATATTTGCCTTGATTTCTTTTTTTTTAAAAGCAGATTGACCACTGCTAAAGGAAAGGCCATCAAAACCCCTGACTTCCTAATGGCTTGAGAAAAGCAACAACCTAATGATCTTTTTCTTGTGGACCAAGTGCTCCCAAATATTTGTAATGAACCATTCCAACAAACCTTCATCTAATTACTTCCAGGGAGACAAACACACAGATCTCCCAGCTCGGGGCTGCCACAGGCACAGGCTCCCCCTGCACCAAGCCCTCAGCAAATGTCCCCTGATGGACATTTTTTTTCCCAGGAAATGACACAGAGACATAGGTAAAAGGTGATTTAGATAGACTGCTGTGTCACAAATTGTCAGGATCTGATTTAAAGACCTTGCCTTTGTCAAGAAAGACAGTTGGGTGTCTGCTTTAAAGAAGTACTGGGAATATTTTCATCAAAGGTTTGAATTGAAAAACAGTGGGAGGTAAATATCTGAGATGTTGCCAAGAAAGACCGTTCTATCCGTGCAATTACCATTAACAGGGGACAGCAGTGGTTCAATGAAGTAATTCAATCTGGTGTCCTACATTTTATCAGACAGCAATTTTGAGTTCTGACATAAAAGGCTGAGAAAGAGGATTGGACTCTTTTCTGTGAAATTCAGCCCTAATTCTTGCAATCAGGAGAGGTGTTCTCTGCTCCAGGTACAGGCCTCCTGTCCCTCCAAGGGACTCAAAAGAAGAATAACCTAATATTCACCTTAAAACCCCTCACTGGCACAGGAACAAGTCACACTTTGGGCAAGTGGAGGAACTGAGTGCCTGCACTATTACAGGAGTGTTTTCCTCCCAAAAGAATTATCTCAGTATTTCCTTACTTGTAATTTTTGAAAGAAAAAAACTTACTGTTTAAAAAAAAATATGATGCAGCCTAAATTAATCAATGTATTCTTCCAAAATATAAGAGAGGAAGAGCTGGCATTTCTCAGAAAATGGCAAAATGAAAAGCTCCTGGAAGCTCCCACCAGAATAATCCCATCACACAGCCTCTCCTCATCATTCATCCATCCCTGCTGCCTCCTCCTACTTCCTCAGAGGCCTTTGCATTATCTTGCTCCACAGTAATCCTGTCAATCAGTCAAATGACTGCACTGGTGATTTCCAAGGTCACCAAGTTTGCTCAGCAGCTCTGCCAGGCAGAGCAGAGTGGAACTGGGCTGCTGTGCTGGGGCACAGCTTGAGCTTCAACACCATCTCCACACAGCACTGACCCAAACAAGCACCACAAACCCCCTTTTTTCAGGGAAATCACCAGATTTCATCCTTTCAATTCCTTTCTATGATAATAGTTTTTGCATGAGTTCTATCATGCTGAGATCTCGCAAGGTTTTCCTGTTATTTTAAGGCACATAAGGGAAAATGTTCATTTGATATTTTCCTGAGTAAAATCCCACCACAAACAGTGACACCACCAGATAATTTGCAACGGAAACAGTCCAGTGTTGGGCTACAAGCAAATTCCACCAAGTTCCAAACTGCACAAACAAGAGCAAACGGGCTCTTGTGCAGCACAGAACATGGTCAGTCCCCTCCAGACAGGGAGGGCTCCACTCAGGGATGGCACAGCCCTTTTCTTTTCAAGAAATGATACAGACTGTCCTCTAGAGACCCAACACTGTCTCTCCTCAAAAACATTAAACACACAATGCAGCCAATGCTGTTGAACATCCTCTTTTAATGGTGTGAAACTGAGACCCTTGGAAGATGAAGGCTCTGGGTTTGACAGCTTAACTGCTTGCAATCAAACTAATTTGCAGCACGATGACCTGAAATGAGTTTAAAAGCACCATAATGCATGTTTAGCAATCAGTGAAGCAATCCTTTATTATTCAGGTTCACATCTGCAAGTCATGGCACATGTTGTGGGAAAGAGAAAGAGGGGGAAACACAAAAAATATTTCTTTTCCTTTGCAGGAGCTGATGAGCCACAAGTAACAACGTGGGGCATTAGAAACTCAACTCAGACTGACAGCAAGTGCTGCATAGAGAAACCTTATAATGTTCAGAAGAAGAAGTTATAAAATTAAAAACTTGCTTATAAATGATCATGTCTTGATTTTTCTGAATTGATTTTTGCTGGGAAAAAAAAATTAAGGAAATACCATCAAAAGTATGAACTGAGTGTTCCTCCAGGTTTTTAAAGCACCTCCAACACTCCCCTTTGTGCCAGCAACAATAGCTGGAGACCCAAATAACAGGTTTACATCACCCCTCCAAACACATCAAACCACTTATTTCCTTCCCTTCTCCCTTTTCTTGTGCTGTCCCTGTCCATCACACTTGTTATCCTTGGGAAAAGCTGGCTCCAGCAAGGGAAGTGGAGAACCACATATGGAAGCAGAAGGGAAAAGGACTAACATCTGAAAATATCTGGGGAAGAAAGTGAATGTAACAACAGGCCAGAAACAAACAGCAAAAAAACCCCACAGAAATGACAGAGAAGGGCAAAAGTGAGGCCAAGCTATTCCAGACATCACAGAACAAGAGCAGGGCTGGGCCTTAGCAAGGAGAGGGAAGGGAAGGCCTCCCAGGACAGGCAACAAAGCACATTTTAACTCAGCACTGCTCAGTCATGAGTGATACCTCCTGGGGGGTTTGGTCTCCTCAATCAGCAAAAGTATCTGGGGGCCATCCTGAAGAAAGCACTTTGAAGTTATTGAAGAAATTTCACTGTTCAGACAGAGAGGGAAAATCTGTGTTTCAGCAATGAGGGGACAAACCTGAAAGACCTGAAGTTGTGAAATCTGAGCTCAGTTCTGCCGGGGTAAAAAACTGCTGCTGTGCCCTGCTCTCCTTTAGGGTTTGGATAGAGTTTCACCCAATTCAAAGAAGGACTGTAAGGATTATTTCAAATTCAAAGCATGTTATTCAAAAAGTATGAGCATGCCAGGGTTCTACAGTCCATGAGGAAATACCACTCTGAAGAGCTGCAGAAATACCCTGGACCTTCACCATCTCTGCTCAAAGTGACCTGAGTAGAGACCTGTCCCAACCAAATTCCAGCCCAGGTCATTTATTCTTCTTGCTTCAACTTCCCTCAAATACTGTGTTAATAATATGTGAAATACAGAGTTTTCTTCTCCAAAACCAGTGATTTTGTTCCAACTATTTTTGCAGTGATTAGCAGGATGCTGGAAATACACCCACTCTGCTCTTGCTGTTCTTCTTGCTTTGCTGGTCATGTTGTTTGCAAACTCTTTAATGAGTCTCAGTTCTCCCCAGGAGCAGCACTACAGTTTATAAATGCTGAAATTAATAGACCTGGGGTAGATTTGATTACACGCAATGTATTTAGCTGGCAATGATGATGCCTCCCTTACAGCAGCTGTTACAATAAACTGCATTTTCAATGGCTCCTGGAAAACAAAAGACAACACCTGAAAGATTTCAGGGGAAGAAACACCAGGTTTCCTGGTCTCAGAGCACCACCCCAAATCTGCTCCACTGAGGGCTGCAAACACTAATGAGTAATTACAGCCCACAGAAAGATTTCTGCTGGGTTCTTGTCCACTTCTCTTGAATCTGAATTTGCTACCAGGAGATTCATAATGCCTGTTGTCAGCTTTGCTTCTGTAAAGAATGGGCACATGGAGAATTTAGAGTGGAGCTAAAATGGATTTCAATATACTCTTCACAATAATAGTTGGTAAAACTAATTACAGTGAGAAAATTGGAGATCATTCATTACCCTACTAAGCAAATTAGGATTCGTTAACAATGATTTATAGAGCCAAACACAGGATAACAAGCACTGTCTTTTCAACTCAGCTCACAGGGGACATGACAGTCTGTGGTGTGGTGCCATCCCCACAGCCTTTGCAGACCTCACAGTGTTTCAGAGGGAGACACACTTTTACACAAGCAAAATACATTTAAATGTTTGGCTTCTAAATTCAAGCATTAAAAATAACTGAGCAGCTTAACCCACTTGCAGGAACAACAGTGGTGTATTTACCAACCCCAGTGTGTGGGGTAAAGTCCTGCATCCCTTTTGTAGCATCACCTGCTTGGGTTTATTGAACCCCTTGCAAATGAAACCTTGAACTGATGGGTCCCTGCTCACTGTCCTGGAGTGGGGTCTCAACAAACTCTCACCTGGGAGAGTCACCAGCATCACAGACCTGACCAGCCCAAGGCACAAAGCACAAAGCACAGGCTCCTCGGGGTCACTGCCAGAGCACAGGGACCAGGCAAGGGGGGGAAATCTCCTCCCTGAAGGGCTCTCTGAGTGTGTGAGCCCAGGGACTGTGCTGGGATAACCAATTCCTCATTTCTTCCATGAGACAATGTCTTGGGTGAACATCACTCTATTCCCAGTGAAGTAGCTGGGCTGATCTAGGCCACAGACTGGTTTTCCATCATGTCTGTGCTGAACACCACTGGTGCTCCCATTATTCTCCCTGGGATGAGTTTTTAGAGCTCTGAGTAATGTAATGCAACATTGCACAACCCAGAGTCCCAGTGGCCTCCTGTGACTGCACAAACATCTGCTGAACTGAAGCCACTCAGGGCCAAACTGCAGAGCACAACTGATTAGCCACAGCCTCTGGGAATATGCTCAGGATTTATGTCTGGCTGAGTCACCAGCCCAAGTGCAAATCACAGGTTTAGTTTTTCTTTCTTTTTTTTTTAAGGTGGAGCAAGAGCATTGTTTGGAAAAGAAGGGCCACAGGAGTCTTCTTCTGCCTTCCCAATATTATTTCCATCACCACTCTATTACCAAATTCTATCCAGTTTTGAAAAATCCACAAACTCTCTGCATTGAGGAGAAAAACCCCAAACAAACGACCAACCCAACCCAACCCAACCAACAAAAAAAAAAACCCAACAAAACACAAAACCAAACCAAACCACCAGCTAACCAAGAATAAGCACTAAAAAAGGAACAGAAAACACACAGAAATTGCCCCAAAGAGTCTAGAAGGAGACCCATGCAGGAAATAAGTTGCCAGAAACAGAGAAACTGTACAATTGCCAGAGAACTTGACAATCCTGGGAATCAGGTTTGACATTTGGAGGTAAAATCCTCAGTTACTGAAGTTTGGATTTGTGCTCTGTTTTGTGTTGAAATCCAATGGACCACCACACTCTTCAATGTGAATTAACATGATTTTGGCTGGGTACAAGTTACACTAATGAGCAAAAATCATTCTTCAAAGCCAGACAAGAGAAAAGGCTTCACTACACAAATTCCAATCATATTCTACAACATCTCAACCCCCTGAAATCTTAAGACAGCTGGACAACATTAAAATCTCACATAATTCAAACAGGTTCTCTTTTAAAGTTAAAAAGATGGTGATTTTTTCTAAAATTACAACATATTTCCAATTGTCTGGTCTGACTTCTTGATGAGATGTAATCTGTCTTATCATCTGCCTTTGATGAGAGACAATGACAATTTGCACTGCCAAAAATGTCAAAGATAACTGGGAGGTTTTTCCAGGGAGAATTTAGTTCTGATTTCTTGGGGTGCTTCAATATTAACAGCAGATCTAATTGTTTTTTCATATGCACCAATCTTAGACTGGATTAATCTCATAGGAAGGAGTAAAGCCAGGCCAGCAGGAGAGCAGGCTGTGGGAAGGGCCTCCCCAGAGCTTGTTCCTTCACCTTTTGCTTTTCAAGGAGCACTAACACAGAGCCAATAAGAACAGAATTCAGCCTCCAGCTTTGCCATAGTATGAACACAGGCAGGATTTCAGCCTTCAGCTCTACCCCTGAAAGTGCAGAAGGAATTCCTAGGATGGAGCAATCACAGAGATATCAGAAAAACCATTTTCTGATACTGGGAAGTGTCAGCTTTATAAATGTTTCCTGAAACACTCAGTGACCTCAAGGAACTCTTTACAGGATCCAAGAGTCACTTCAGCTTTGCTGCATCAAGCCCAGCACCCACAAACATTAGAGACACAGACCCACCCATCAAACACGAGTGCATGGCTCTCCAAGGAGATTCCAAGGATTATCTCATGTTGGATAAAACATGTTCTAAACACACAAGGAGTTCATTAGTACTTGGATTTAAACAGCAAATAGACTTAATCTGTACCTCAGTGTTCACTCAGTCCTGAATAAAACCTGCTTCCATCTGCAGTGGGTTCCATCCATTGTGCATTTGAACTTACCTGTTCCTGTATTTCCTTTGGTGAGCTGCAGCCAGAGCACTCCATAGTCCAGTGTGAAACATATATTGAATAATTTAAGGCAAGAGCTTCATTATTATCTATAAAACTAGAAGTTATTTTTCTTTATTTGAGACCAATGACCCCTGTTTTGATGTTCTGGGCTAACACTGAACACAAAAACTAACAGTCTTTCCTAGTTAAAAGCTTTGGAAAAAAGAAGTCAATTGAAGTGCATATTCTTTTGCACTTTGATAATACAATAATTACATTTATCAGAAACACATGCTAATTGGATCATTCTGGAGCATTTTTGTCATTGTCTGGTACTGCAAAACACATCTGGGTTTCATTTGCCCCATGTAAGTTAATAAGGGTATGGACTCTTTTAAAACAATAAGCAAGATAATCCTAAAAACAGTTTTCCAAAGTGAAAAGGGAGGAAAAACCCCTCCATGTTTCATCCCAGGCTGTGGAAGTGTAAAAACAACTTCAAGACAGAAACTGAAGGACATTTTCTATACTGGGCTATTAGTGAAGGAAGCAAAAGAAAAGTTAAAGAAATCACAATACAGTGCCTGTAGATTAGAAAGAGTGCAGTTAAATATATTAATGGCACTTCACAAGGGATGTCTCCCCCACCAACACAGCTCCAAATCAGAGTGATTTGAAGTGCCAATACATGGTCCCTAGAAGATGTCAAGCTTCTCCTTGTTACTAAATCCCTCACTCAGGAGAGCTGGAAACTTTGAAGCTTTCCCTTGGAGCATAGGGGATGTTGACACCTTCCAGATTTTCACTTTGCTGGACCAACCCACAGACAGTATGTGCAGGGAACAGCAGATGGCTTGTCTTCTGTTACCTCTGCTGCCTCAAGACGAGGCTGAGCACCACTCTCAACCCATGCATATTCAGCTCTTGCTGCAAGGAGAACAAGGCTGATTTATGGATATATATATGTATTACAGCTCTCCAGCCCATATTCTATTTGTCCCATTCCACAGCATCTCCAGATATGTTCATATGACTTGAATTCTCCCAGACAAAGGAAAGCAATTAACTCAGAACTATGAGAAGGCACTGGAGTTTTAATCTTGGTGCAAAATAAACACTGAGCCATTTGATATCATTTCCCCCTTCATCCCATCCCTCTCAAAAATACACATGACACAAATGAGAGCAAGTGCTGAAAAGAAGGAAATCAGTTTGTTTTTCTGTTTCAGAACTTACCTTACACTGATCTGGGCTTTGGGAGAATGAGAACAACAACCACAAAACTTTCTGAACTGATGCTGCTGCTTTCATACCTCCCCACCAGCAGCATGAACATTCCATTTGTGCAGAAGTCCAGCATAAATCCACCAGGACATGGCATTTCTCCAGGTATTAAGCACTTTTTGTGCTGGCATTTTCTACTTTACAGGTGAGATCACATGTACACAATCTACTCACAATAAATTTCTCAGAGGATCACAGACCTCTATGGCAAAAGACTCAACTCACCATGTACTAAAAAGAAGAAAATTACTCTCTGGGAATCTGACAAGAGAGCAACCAAGTTTTTCCATGATGCCATTGAATACTACATAGTTTTCTTTTCCTCAGAGTCTGATGCAAAGATAGAAGCAGCTTTGATGATACTGGGAATGCTCAAGGACAAGGCTCACAGCATTTCACCCACCTGCTTTTGGACACACATAATGCTCTTTCTCTTACTGTCATTATAAAGGCAGAAAAGATGTGCTTGGAGAATACAGAGTAAGTTACAGGGGAAACATAATGAAAGCAATTTAAATAGAAATCCTGGAAGAAAATAAACAGTGCATTGGATTGACTGGAAAACATTTTCTTTTACTCCCAAACTTATCTGTGCAAGTAAAAGGTATATTGATGAATATGGGAATAAACAGAAAGGGAGGTATGAATATAGACTGTGAAATCAATACAGGGCATGCAAATAAATCACAAAAACCTGATCAATTTTCAAGCCAGCTGGGGTCTGATACACCCCTCAAGGCATAAAATGTAAATCTGGCACAAATACAGCTACAGCTTTGATTTCCAGGAGTGGCCATGGGACATGAGGCTTTTAAGCAACAGGTAGAAATGACTGTGTCACGCTCTCTGGACTGTGGCACACAGGAGGTGGGGCAAGGCTGTTGTAATGGGCTCTTTAAAGTCTGTGAATCAACAAGAACTGGTACGAGGGGAATTCAGGATCCTACCATGTCTGATTAGAGAGCTGGTAAGACCACGGTTCGTTCTATTTGCTGTAATTGTGTAAATTAAACACTGCTGGAATTTCTGTAGCAATTAATTAGTTCAGGAAAGCACTGACCACCATGTCAGAAATGTTACTTACAATGCACGTGTGCAGGAGGAAACAAAAAGGGTACGTTAAGCTACTGGCCAGAGTGGGGTGGGTTAGTTATTCCTGTTCCATGCACTCAGGCACTGTATTCTGAGGAGGGAGCTATGCTGCTCAGAGGCACAAAGTTGAGATACACTTACAAAGTAGCCTGTTCCCAAGCTGGAAGGAGCTGAGCTCTGCAATAAAACACAAAGACAAAGTGGAAAGTCAGTGACGGTTTTTAACACGTTCCAATCCACACAGCTCATTACCGGCCCTTTCCAAGCTTTTCATCACCACATCACAGCACCAATGTGCTGCCCCTTGTCATCTGCTACTGAAACAAACACGCTGTTGCTTAATTTTTCCCTTTACATCTCTCAACGACTCCGAGATGGTAACGTGCTATTTACTGAATTCCAAGCTTCTGCAGTGGACGTAATTGCCAATTTATTTGACAGGCAGCTGGGTAATGAATTAATGATGGCATTTCGCCCTGCACTGAGACTAAACAGACACTCATCAACCAGCCTCCCTGACATGCTGACATTCAATGCCCCGGACTCCAGCTACTCGGCTTGGTGGCCACAAAGGGGCAGGCGGGAGGGGGAGAAGGGAAAAAAGAGGTAGACTGACTTCAAAACAAAAAGCCCGGTGGGTTTGGATGACTTTTTCAGTGTATGACCTGTTTGCCAATTTATTCCCGAAAGGCCCCGGTTAGTACACACACAGTGCTTTGCTAAAATGAGACATTTTGTAAACATAATTAGTAGTCTGAAATGTAAAGAAGGCGTGGGCACAGAGAAGCTGCCTCAGTCAATGTACCATTTTCTGGAGAATGCAGCCACTACCATTTCCCATTTGGATCTCCACATTGTTTGACAAACTGAGGGCTTGGAAAGAAAAGAAAATAGAAGAAAAAAAAAGCAGTGTGATATAGATTTCAAACTCAAACCCATAAAAATAATTACAACTAATATTACTACCACGGAAAATAATCAAATGGTTTAAATGCTTTAAAAAAAAAAACCCTTGTGAAAATCAGTTTAAGTGGGACATGATCACAACCTCTACATTCACAGGAATTAAGGAGATAAAGGGGTTTGTTTCATTAGTTTTTCATCTAAGCAATGGGGATTACACAGCAGGTTCTCTCAGAGACATGGGGAGAGAGTGAAACATCTCAGTCCCAATCCAGGTCACTGGCTGTTCCATCACAGGGGACAGTTCCCAGTGCTCTGGCCCAGACAGTCAGTGGATAAGGCAGGGAAAAGCAGAGGACCATTCTCCAGTGGGCTCTGGGTTCTCCAGACAACTCTGTGACTGCTGTAGCTCCATTTCCATTTCTGTTCCTTAGGACAACCTCACTTCCAGTAATGCCACAGCTCAGGGACAACCAGGAGCTGCAGAGGGGCCCCAACCAGTACAGGCAAAGCACTGGAAAAACATGGAACTTGCATCACTCATCCCTGTTCCAAGGAACTAATGCAGGAGACCCCGGCAGCAGATCTGCAGAGCACAGCTCTGGTCATCAGCCTGCAAGGGAAGCTCCAGAGAAAGAAAAAATTCCAGAGTCCTCCTGTTCCTGCTCCTGCTGCTCTGGGGGCTCAAGTTCTCTTTGCCACCCCCATCCACAGCAAGACCCTTGTTGCCAGTGGCCCTGCCCCTGACAGCAGCTCTGCACAGGCTCTGCAGACCTGGGAACACATGGACACCCCAGGCTGAGCCCAACTGCTCTGCTTTCCTTGAGACCATCCCCTGTGCTGGGAATAACCTGGTCACTGCCACAGCCCCATCACCCAGCCTGGCTGCTGTGCCCAGCTGGGAAATACCCTCCATGGGCCACAGGCCCTGGATTTGGGAGCCCCTGCGGCCCCCAGGCTGCAGCTCTGTATCCTCTGCACAGTGCAGCACATCCCAGTGTGTGACACATCCATAGCCTGCCCTTCTCTTCACCCACTCTGCTTTCTGCTTCATGCCATTGAAATTCTCTTCATGTAAGAGAGATCTGCCCACAAGTACAACACGTGCAGTCATTATAACCACTTTTGTTTCAGCTATGTACAGATGCCAAGTGAGTCCCACTCTTTTCACTCACAATTTTTAAAACTTACTTTGCTGGCTGAAAGCTCCCAAGTTTGCATTCTGCATCTGTGTGTAATTTTTTTGTCTGTTTTTGATTTGGAGTTTTGGAAGGATCGAGTATCAAAACAAAACAGTAAAATGGAAGGGGGGGAAAAAATAAGCAAACAAAATATTTCCCACTGAATATTTTCATTCCTTCAAAAGCAATGTTGCAATGGCTATGGGAGGGGAGTCGAAACACAGCAGTCAAATGACTTTCACTAAGCAACTGTGCATTTGTAGGGAATTTGGGTTTGCTGGATGGAAATACAGCCCCTGACACATTGCATGCTGCATATGGAGAGTACAGTGTGCAAACTGCTTTACTGAAGTACAAAGGACTGTATTGCACATGCAGGGATGGCTGGGTCAGCTGTGCTGTGAACTGTGTGTGCACAGAGCACAAAGGCTGAAGCGAGGGCTATGCAGGAAGACAACTTCTCACCTTGTGACAACTCCCAATAGCGAAAGGATCCCACTACCCAGTGCCCAGCCTTGGTACCAACTGCACAAGCATCTTTACAAGCCCATGCTGAGTCGTGCTCCTGCACTGGAGGGTTCTACATCTCTTATATAAAGTGTGCCTATAATAGAGGTAATGGTTTCACTTTCCGAAACCCTTTGCAAAATAGGACATCAGATACACTGTTTGATATTCACACAACCACCAGCAGAAGCCTGCACCAGGTGCCCATCAGCAAAACACACTTGCTTAAAATTAACAGGGTTTTGGTTTTGTTATTTTCCTTCTGGGTTG
>VYZS01010749.1:0-39680 GCA_013400695.1 Neodrepanis coruscans | reverse complement strand
TTTCTTTTTTGTTTTTTTTTTTTTGCTTTGCTTTTTTTGTTTCCTTCCTTTCTCAAAGAGAAGAACTTTGGCCCAGAAGCAAAAATGTAGTAACCCTCATGTAAGCATTAGTTTATTGTGTACCAAAGAAAATTACATCCTTGAGGTCTTGGAAGGCACAGTTATACCCATTTTGCATATATATTGTGCATTACTTGGGGAGCTGGGTGGGGAGAAAGGCTGTGTTGTACATATTTGTTCTGGCTATTGTTTATGCAGGTCTGACTGAATGAAGGAACAGTGGGTATCATTTCAATTTCTGATGTCAACATCAAATTACTTATTTAATTTCATGCCTGGCGAAGCATTGTATAGCTACACGCAGAATCATTTCACTTCATTTGTTATGCTGTGTTTTCCTGGCGATTGGCTCGCCTTCCAACTGACAGCTTTAATTACGACATGAATTTGATTGCACTGCCGAGGAATTAACATAATGCAACAAAGCATTTAAGCACCCAACCTTAGACACACAAACACACACATGCCCACCCTCACATCCACACACACACAAAGCAGCAGCCGCTGCAGCTGATCGGCTGCTGGCACACAAACACACCCAGCTCTGCTCCTGGCATTCCTCAGACACAGCCAGGAGCACTGGGGAGGTTCTGGAGAAGGAACAGTGCTGAGGATTGCAGAGCACAGAACCCAGAGACTCTCCCCCTGGGCTCTGTAGAGGTGGGAGGAATGGGAGAAAGGAGAATGAAACCATGAGCTGCCCACAGGATTACACTTCTTTCTTCCTGAAAGGAGGAGCAACAGACCTGGTGGGCAGGGGACTCCAGGACTTCATCCTCACTGGCTGTGACCTACTCTCAAGCACTCAGGAAGAGTGCACCAGCTTGGAACAGAGCCCAAGAGGAGACCTTCAATGCCAGGGACAAAGGGGAAGATCCCTGCCCCACTCCTTGTCCAGGAATTGGAACAACACACCAGACAGAAAGGTGCCAACTGTTTCTTCTGGCTTGTGACTCCCTGTTCAGCAAAGCAAGCAGAGTCCAGGCACTCTGTGCAGCCTCCCAGCCCATCACCACATGTGAGGGGCTTCTGCTACTCATCCCCTCACTGAAGGGCCACAAGAAGCAGCAGGCAGGCTGAGATCAAGTAGATCAGGAATTTAGGAGTGTACACCAAAGGAATTGAGTGTTTTGATTTTTGGTTAACAAAGAGGTGGCTGAATCCCCAAATACTCGATGTGTTTGCTGTCCAGGTTGGCTGTAATTCCCTTGTTTCCCTCAAGTAAATCTCCTGGCTGTTCTGTAAAACATGACTAAAAAGTATTACAAAGAGGGAAGACTCCATTAAAAATAAATACACGTGGAATGATAAGTAAAACAAGTTGACTGAGCTCCAAGCTGAGCAAAAGAGAAAGCGCTGCCATATTGTCTCCAAGCAAGAGCTCAACAAAATGAATTCTACTACTGGCAAGATTTTGATGAGATTAAACTGACTCCAGCACCCTATATATAAAGGAGGAGCAGCTCTCCAATTTCTCTTTCAGGCCCCTGGAGCTACCTCTGCCCATAAAGGAAAAAACAAGTTGTCAGTCCAAAAAAAAAAGCCTATGAAGGGGAGAAAGGCAGAGAGCTGTGGGTTTTTGAAATTCAAAGAGGGAGCTGGATCAGGGCACTTGCACTGGAGCATTGGAACAATCATCATCCCTAATCTAGCAGAGGTCAAACTCTCTGCTAATTGTGTTCTCTCACATGTGTGTGAGATGAGGACAAAGAGAGGAGTTGATGGAAATCAATCTCCCTGCATTGCATCTGACAGGAACAGAGGATGCCCCTCTTCCTATTGTCTGATGCTATTTCAAGCCTCATTATGAGAAAAGGCTCTTGTTTAACATGGTCTTTTCATTGAATTATCTTCTTTTCAGTTTTGCCCACCTCTCACAAACGCTGCAAATTACCTGCTTGGATCTCATTAGCCTGGAAAGGAGTCACCACTTGTAAACACACTTTGCATCACTCTGCATTATCCAAGGACTGCAGATACATTTACAATAGGCAGAGTTGAAAGATACCTGACAGGAGACAGAATGAAGGCACTGACATGTCAGTTTGCAACTGGATATTCATTATCCCATCTCCCTCATTCTGCATCTGTCACTAAACCATCACTTTGGCCCCACATTAAGGCCTGTGAAGCTCAGGCATTGCTGTTTCACCAGCCTGCTACAACTGGGGATCAGAACAGGGATCATCTGCCTGCAGTACATGCACTTCATTCATTATCCACATTTCCATACAGCAGCTTAATCTCACAATGCTGTCAGGCCACATTAGTGGAGATTCATTATATTCCATGGCAAAATTCTGCTTTCTGACCTCAGGGTTAATCTGCCCGCAATGTTTTGCAGTTTTGTTCTGTCTTCTGTTGGGTACACAACTTTTTGCATATATTTTCTGAGAAAATAGTTGTAAAAACAGAAACAAATCTTCAGAGAAAACTGACTCAGTTGGCTGTAGGTTTTTCTGGACAGTAACTGGTGGTTGTCATTAGACAACTGACTTCTTCAGAAGATATTATCTAAAATAACCTTATTAAGCTCTTGAAGCATCTTTGTGTTCAAGCTCAAGCCCAAGGCAGGCTCCCACACGTGGGAAAGTGGAAGTATCACTGTAAGGCCCTGTCATTTCCACACACAGGGGTTTGGGATTTGGGAGAGAAGGGGATCTGCTCTGAGCTGGAGGAGTCTGGGAAAGGCCCAGGCAGGATGAGAATTACCTTGTGCATGTTTTTCAAATCTCAGCTGAACTGATAATACCTGACCAGAGAGACTTGCTTGTATTGCAATGAATTATCAAAGCAAAAAGGAACTTCCCTTATTAAGCAATATATAAATTATGTATCACATTTTAAAATACACATCTTCACATGTATTTACATAACATTCCTTTTGAGCAACCTGTGAATCCCTGTGTCCTCCCTTGGGTGCACTGGGGAAGTTGTATTTGGTCCCTATTCCCTTTTAATTTGCCACAGTGCCAAGACAAAGGAAAAGTACTGTAAAAACACTCGAGAAAAACTGGATTTGATGGGTGGAGGGAGAACCAGGGCTCTGCTCTCCCTGCCAGGTCCTGGCACTGCAGTGCTGGGAGCTGCTGGGGAGCTCAGTAAGCCTCAGAGCTTTGCACTCAGAGCATTGCAAGGGAGTGACAAGACTAAATTAAAACCACGTTTGTAAGAAGCTGCGAAATGTTTTGCTGGAAGGTGCTGTGTGATTGTGGAGTTCATTGCAGGGACTTCTTAGCTGCCACAGGGCTCAGGGCAAGGCAGGGTGGCAGCAGTGACAGGCTGCCATCCACTGCTACCTGCACAGAGCATTTCCTCACTATCTCCTCTGGTTTCACTCTGCTCTTCCAAAGAGATCTCACACCCTGGGACTGACCTCACCTGACAGCCACCAGGGGAAGGCTCTGAAGGGTTTAGCTGAATGTTCCCAGAAAGGTTGGCTCTGGGGGAGAAATGGACCTCTAAAATAATGTGACAAAGGGATGTGTAAAGAGAGTGCTACAGATTTCACACTTTCACAGAAAAAAAAAAAAAAGAAATGAAAAAAATCAGGCATCTGTTCCAGTGATATGCACAATTCAGCAGAAATTGCTAGCTGTGTGCCTCCAGGCTTAAATTTGCACAACCAAATGTATCCTTTACAAAGGTATTTCTTTTAATGCCTGCTCAGTTCAGTTTTATTGGATTGGCCTATAGAGGACACCATCTGGTCTCTGTCATCCAAATCTACACAGACAAGCTATCAATAAAATCCCCATTTCCAAAATGTGGGTTAGTTAAAAGTGGGGCCAGCTTGCTGGCTGATACAAATTGGGCTGACTGATGTAGCTATCCATGCTTTTACCAGCACAGGGTCTGTCCTACAGAATCTCCAATTTCCACCCTCCTTGGGGACAGGGCTGTCTTTATATTCCATGTTGTAAAGGATGTAGTACAGAGGACACAGAGCCATGAATAAAACACTCAAGGATTGTGATGGTACACATAATAAATAATGATCTAATTGCAGCAACAGAGAGATTTCTGTAGTCACTTCTCTGTTGGAACAACTCATGTGTCACCCAGTGAATGGCCAGCATTCTCCAGTGGAGAAAAACACTCTCCACAGAGCTGCCATCTCAGGTCCTTCCACAGCAGTTTAGGTAGAGCAATAAAGGCAGAGCTTATGCTATTGTTGGCCATGTTATATCAATTCATTATATATAAATTAGCTGAGTCTCTCTAGACACTCCAATACTTTTCATAAAGACAGTATTTAGACCAAAGAAATACATTCTTTTCCTTCTCCACTTGGGGTAAAAAGAGGCCATCTCCCTTCTCAGCTGTGCAGAACATTTTACCTTCATTAGATGGCCTTCAACTGTGTCAGAAGGAACGAGTGCTTGTACTGAACTTTAAGGAGTTTTTTGAACTGGCACAGGAGACCCAAGTTACCTCTTCCTCTCCCAAACCCCCAAAGGGAAGATTTTAGCAACAAACCATCCCCAAAACTGAGTTCTGTCAGGACTTGCACCCCCCAGAGAACTAAAGCAGGGTGAGGCAGGGCAGGTTTGGGCCGGGGGGTTTCACTCACGTCGCTGAGCCTTTCCCGGGAGCTGCTGCGGTGGAAGCCCTTGGAGTCGCCGCTGGCGCTTTCGCTGTCGCTGTCCCGGCAGCTGTTCTGGCCTGGCTTGAGCTGCAGGAGACACACAACAAACACAGGAGGAGTTTAGCCTGGCTCAGACATGTCCCGTGCTGTGCTCTGACCCAGCCCCAGGCCCACAGGAGGCAGCAGTGACGTGGTGCCCACGGCACAGCCACGGGCACCGGGGCACAACAGGTCTGTGAGTCCTGGGGCTGCAGGCAGGAGGAGGCAACACTCGTGTCCCCAAGGGAATCACAGTTTAAGGCCTTCATTTCAGAAATTTTTAGGCTTCTCAAGGTATTTCTGCCATAGATGAAGTTTTTGAAGTCACCATCCCATTGCAGCACTTGGGGTCAATCCCTCCCTCCCTACGGCATGAGGGCACAGAGGAGCTGAGACCCATGGGGGCCTCCCCAGGGGAAGAAAAGAAGTCATCCCTCCAGAAAAGCCTTTTTTTTGCTGGACTAGTCCCCAGTCACATTGCCTGGTACTCAAACCAATCCTTGACTAACCTCAATGTTCATGAAACAACATGATCTATTTAACAGGTATCAAAATGGTTTTGCCTTTCAAACCAGTTTCAATGAACTCCACTGGCATTGTAACAGATAAAAAGTACAGAAACCCCCTACAAATTATATTTTCAGTACAACTGAGAACACATCTGCTTTCTCTTATGCTGTGGACTGTGCAGGTCAACATGTTACACAGCAGTGCACTGAGAAAAACATTTACCATATACATCCATTGCACATGTCCATGAGCATAGAGACACATCTGCAGCAAGGGGAAGGCATGAACCACATCTTCTGCTATGCTGAAAATGCATATTTTTGTTTTATTGTATCTTCCCACATATTTTGCTTGAATGTATTAAAATTTTCATTTAGCCTTCATTTCAAATAGCTTCTGGAAGTTAATACTGGCAAAAAGTCCCTTTCAGAAATTTAGATTTAAAATCATCCATAAAAAATAGCAGTAGAGGAAAATTAAGAAAAAAATACTTGGTGAGGTACCTAAAGAAATATTTTATGAGACACCCTCTACACTTCACAATATTCATACAACAAACACCAAACAACTCCTCTTAACTTATTCTAATTACTAAGATGGTAAGTTCTACTCAGACTGTACAGCAGACATTCACTCATCTCCATTCCATGACTGGACACCAAAGGTTCCTTCTCCACAAACACTCTCCATCACTTTTTCCCCCCTTTCTTTCATTTCATCATATTTATTTCCAATCTCCCAGAAAGCTGCTGCACAGGCACACACAAAAAACCACACAAATGCTCTTTGAAAGGCACACACAGAGCAAACCTTTGTGCTGATGCACGTCCCCACTGCACACTCTGCTCACCCCAGACACTGAAGGGACACATGAAGTGTCCTCAGCCTTTACCACCTCTCTCTCCCTGCCAGAGCAAACTCCCTCTGCAGGTTTGGTGTGTTGTGCTTCCCCTTCACCCCTCATTCCCCTCCCTTGTAACAGGCAGCTCTGGGTGCTCTCCATCAGTCACAGCAAAGAAGAAGATGAAGTGCGTGAAGCCAAAGGTTCTGACACACAACTGAGTTGCAACGCACGAGCACAACTGCAAAAAATGGCCCAGGCTCAAAGAAAATGGAGCAGAAGGACGAGAGCTATTTGTCAGACACTTACAATTTAATAAATAAACTAAATATTCCCCAGCTCAGCCAGAACATTGCCAGCAAAATGATTTTTATTTCCAATGGAATGGTTTATCAGTCAGATCTAAGAGATCTTGGTAGGATTTTTTGGAGGCAGTGGGGAAAATAACCAATTCAAGAAGTCTTACACTTGATATATAACTCACTGATCTTATCTAGGACCTCTGTGTCCTGCAAGTTTATGATCCCAAGTTTAAAATGTAACCACCCAAAGGAAAATGGATCAAGTTTCCCTCATTCTTTTGTCCACATTTGCTCAATGATGGAAAAACTTTTTATTGCAACTAGGGCATTAGGAACTTTTTTTCACTCTCTAATTTTAGAACCTCCATTTATTTTGTACACAGTTTTCACATGTTAGTTATTTGCCAACTAATTATAACAGCTCAGTTTTATACTTCTTCTACATCGTGAATTCCAGCACTTTACAGAGAAGAGAAACCCAGCAGGTGTCAATTTTCTAGACACAATTGACAAGGAATAAGAGAATATGACCAAGATATCTGAGCCTGAAACTCTGTAGGAACAAAGTGAACTGCACAGACCAGACAGCAAACTCAGAACTAAGTCCAAGTTAAGATTTATAAGCTTTCCATATTTTCATTTCTTTTCCTCCAAGTTGAGTTTCTCCACGTGCCAAACCATTGAGGGTTTACATTTTCTTCCAAAACCCATCAATCTGTGCTAAATTAAAAAAATAAAGCATGGAAATGTGCCTGTTATCTTCTTTTAAGAACCTAAAGTTACACACAAATGCACATGAGAACACTTAATGTGGACGGGCAATGGGTCATTTCAATCTGTTCACACAGATCCAACTGCTTAAAACAACAGTGAAATAACACAGTGCTGCTAAAAAGGTCCACAGAGAAAGGGCTGGATCTTTAGTTTCACATCATGTATCTGGTGCATCACTCCAGGGCACACAGGAACCCTAAAATCAGTTTCCCCTTAAAAACATGACTGTCCTTGGAAACACTCCTCAGGATAACCCACAACAACAGGGGCTCTCTGTTGCCTTTTGTCTCAGAAAGGAAAAGAACAAGGACAGAGAGAGTCAATCCTGTTAAGAGGCATCAGGGAGGATGAAAGGGCAGCTGAGCCCCAGGCCCCAGGGAGGATCCTCCTCTTGGGACCACAGTTTGCTGTGCTGGATCCCTGAGCCACTCCAGATAATTCCACGGTAGCAGTGCCTGGTTGGCACTAACAGAAAGCAAAATAAATAAACCAACTGAGAATTCAGCAAAAGCATCTTTCACAGAGCTTGTATATCATGTCACAACACCCTAATGTGGCTCTCCTGAGCTTTTTTTTATTCTAAAATATATTTTCATCTAAAAAGCCCATACCATTTGGCAGCAGTAAATCCATGGTATAGTTTTGAGGCGCCTGAGTTTCCACACCATATGGAATTAAAGGATTATTTCACTACATTATACTTTAACGTTATGAACACTAACACCTCCCCTGTTAAAGCACAGCCAGCAAGCCAAGGCTGTAGTAGAGTCCTAGAGGAAGAGGACACCTTTCTCCCCAAGAAGGTGGCACAGCCCTGCTGCAAAGGAGGAGAAGTTTGGACCTTCAGTTCTGCCTCTCACTGTTTATTCACACAGCTCTTGCAAGGGCAAGGCAGTCCCAAACTCTGCCCATCCAGCAGAATATATATGGAATATATTCCCAGGCTCAGATCAGCTGGTGAACAGACTCAGATGTGTGTCCTCAGCAATGTTTCCTGACTGCTGAACCCCTGAAGTCCAGCCCCAAAGCCATGGCAGCAGTTTATCCTGACCAGGGCAGCACAGCCCATCCCTACCTGCCTCCAATTGCTCTCTGGTTTTTCCAGCAGGTTCTGAAGTGGGAACTCCTGTCACTACTGGCAGCCACACACTTCCCCAGTGCTGCACACGTGGATCTGGATGGAAGCACTGGCAAAGGAGGCTCCAAAGGCCAAGGAGCAGCAGCCTGGGGGGAAAGAAAGCCTGGCTGGACCCAGGGAGAGCCCAGTTCTCCCAGTCTGGATCTGCTGGGCCATACCCCGAGCTGCAGGCACAGCCCAGGGCTGCACACACACACAGGAGGCTGCTCCCTGCCCTGCCCCAGCACACACAGAGCCATGAGGTGTCTTCCCCCAGTCACAAAAGAACAGCAGCAGATTTCCTGTAGGACTGAGTATTGGATGGCAAAGAAAACATATTTTATCAACGATCAAGAACAAATCTGGCTGTATGAAAACAAATAAAAGGAGAACTGCACAGCAAGGAAAAAAAACATCAACAGTGTAAATCAAGGCTTGTTACTTCTGATTTCAGTCATGATTAACAGCTGTCATTTCAAAGCTTCTGTTTGTATCTCTCCTGCTACTGACAGAAGTGAGACAAATCCTACTTCTACAGCAATTCCATGTCACCCAAAGCATCAAAGGTGGTTCAGCACAGTGGCTGTGACTCTGGAGCAAGACCTCTGCACATCTCCACTCTATTTCTAACAAAGTCACGTCCCCCACCACAGCCCCTGCCTGAGCAGGAGAGCAGCACAAGGGAAGCAAATCAGAGGTGAGATAATGAGGAGGAAGAATATTTACAATACACAAGTTCAGGCAGTAAATATGAAAAAAGAATTCACACCATGTGTGGACTCTGAACATTATTAATATAAAGGTATTTTTCACCTCAGGGAAGAAAAATCTTGTTACCTGAGAGATATAATAAAACTTTAGGAGAGGCTTTTTGTGTATGTCTCAATATATAATCTTATGACAAGCAATGCACACACTCCAGGAAATTGCCAGCTGCTGAGGATCCAGGGCTGCACAGCATCACCCTGGGACCTGACATCCCCACCACAACAGGAAGCTTTTTTTTCTCTTACCTGTAGAGTAAAAGTTAGGTAAACCAACAAAGAGAAGATTTTATCTTTTGTTTCCTTCCTACCTTTACTGAGGAGAAAAAGTAATTTCCCTGTTCTAAACCCCTTTTTATGAAAAACCAAGAACAAACAGAATCCCAGAATCTGCTGAGTTGGAAGGGATCCATAAGGACCGTGGAGCCCAAACCTCAGCCCTGCACAGGCCCATCCCCAGAGTCAAACCATGTGCCTTGAGAGTATCATCCAAACACACAGGTATATTTTTTTAATTTCCTGTTGACCAAACAAATACCCCAAAAAATCTAAATCCAGTAGAACTTGAACAAATACTTACAAACACTTTTCTGGTCTGTTTGATGATACAGAACAAGGGTGTTTTTAACTTCCTTATTCTAAAGCACTGCTGGTCATTCCCTGAGCTGATCCAGAGCTGCTGCTGCACTTGCTCAGCACACAGGAGGAGAGGAACCCATCCCCTCCCGCCTTAAATGGGGGAGAAAGAAAGTGCTCCTGGGGAGAATTTGGCTGTTTAGCATTGTTATTACAGAAACACCAAGTGAGAGTGTTCTGCTCCCAGTAGCAAGAGCAGAAGCAACACAGGCTAAGAATAAACAGCCTCCTTGCCAGGCGGGGGTGGGGAGAAAGCAACGGGCATTTATTTCCAGATCCTCTTCTCCTTCATTATATGCTCGGGCAACCTCAGACACACAGCACACAGAAGGTGCTCTGAAGGAGCTCTGCAGCTCTATTTTATCTGAGTTTCACAGAGAATGCAGCCCATCATTTTTTTTTTCTGTGCTGTTTATACAGAAATCAAAGATAAATTTGGCATAAACTCATCACACCCTAGAATCATACATACATTATACAGCACAGAGAGTGTAACAGACTCGCTCTGTTCCCCAGCTCCTGTTAAGGGTGGTATGAAACAGCAAGCTGTTGGCAATTGCAGCAAATGAAGCGTATTTCAGCACACTTCAGAAGCTGAATTGCAAAAAAATATAGGCTTCTCCTGACCCTTTGCATTTTGATGGTTGCACAGTGAGAAATACGGCCTTTAAAATTACACCTTGCAAAGCTCTCCATTGTACCAATCAATCTCTCCAAGCTGCCTCCACAGCACAGGCCCTGCAGCAGAGGGGGATGAGGAGTGAGGGTCCAGCTGGAGCAGAACAATCAGGGTGAGATCCATCTGCCCCTCCCAGTATTTATTCAGTCCCACTACTGAGCTTGTTTGTATCCCAGCCTGGATTTGCAGAGCTCTCTTTAGGCCCAAAGTAAGGGAAACTGGTCTTTGTACCCTTAAAAAACATTTCTGAAACACAGCTGCCTGTTCCTGCTCAGCACAGGTGTGCCTTCCTTGTCACAGGGATAACCATCCATCCATCCATCCATCCATCCATCCATCCATCCATCCATCCATCCATCCATCCCTCCCTCCCTTCCATTCATCCCTCCATCTCTCCACCCACCCATCCATCCATCAATTCATCCATCCATCCACCCATCCATCCATCCATCCATCCATCCCTCCATCCATCCATCCATCCATCCATCCATCCATCCCTCCCTCCATCCATCCAGTTTTATGGGCACAGTCACTGCCAGGAACACCCAAGAGGGAGCAGAGCACACCCAGTGGTGCAGCACTTTCCACCAGGGACTGAGTTTTGTTCTCATTTAGAACATGGAGAACCAAGGTGGCAGTTTTACCCCAACATCCTGTGTAAGAACAGTCCATTTCAGAGCACTTGGCAACAGTGACTTTCTGGATCCTTGTCAGATTGTTTCCAGCTCTGGATTTGGTGGTGACAAGCTCAGGGACCAGCCTGTGGCCTCAGGGACTGTCCCAGCCTCAGCCCTGACCTGTGAGGAGCCTGGTTGGCTTTTGAATAACTTCCTGGAAGAAGGTTAAGTCTGAAGATAAAATGACTCACATGGTGGAACAAAAAGCAAACTGGCCAGACTGAAAAATCCTACGAGCACTGCAGCTCTCCAGCCCTGCAAACCCAGCTGAACAACCTCCATCTGCCTCAGTCAGGGGAAACACAACCCCAGGGTAATTCCTCTGGAGTTCCACTTGCTCCCAGTCCACAGGATTGTTGCTCCTCATGTGCAAGGAAGGTGCAAGATGGGATGAGCCCTTTGGGGGGTATCTAAAGAGGTGAAGCAGCCTGGAAAAGACTGTGCCCACCACCCCTTTTCCCTCAATGTAAACCACTAATGTGACACCCAGTAACAGCACAGAAGTAAATAAATGTCCTGCAGGAGGAAACGCTGGTAATTCATGGACAGACCCCGAGATGTTCACCACGGTTATTTCATCGCTCAGCATAAGCCCAGGATAAATATTTAATAATTTGGTTGCATAAATAATGATGTGAAGGTTGAGCTATTGGCTCCAAACTATAATACTATTTTAAGCCGTTTAACTGCCCAGCCAGATAAATTATTCAGGACTTAAAAGTCATCCTGTGGTCTCTGTACAAGGAGAAAACTAGGAAGTTGTAACAATAATGACAAAAGCAGGGCAAGATCAATCAAACCACATGATCTCTAACACAAACAAGCAGCAATTAAGCAGCAATCAAGACCAATCTGACTGGAGTTGATGTCCTTTTATGCCAATACTCTCAGCCTAGAGAGCAAAACTTAATAATGTTTTGCAATTTATCAAGGGAACCATAACTCTGCTCTCAGTGACTTGGCCAAGAGGTTATTATGATAGTATTTCTCTATAATTTAATAATGTGCAGGGAGGGGGGAGGGGGAGTAAAAGCATTTTGACATATAACTCATGTCTGTACAGATTTTATTTTCCTCTGGCTTGGATGGTGGAAGCAAAGTCACAACAACACACCTCAGCACCAATTTGGGAGAGCAGGAAAGGGGGGGCTGAAGTACCTGGCAAAGAAAACCTGAGGCACCTGAATTCATCATCAGCTGTCACTGATGTGGACATGAGTTCAGGCATCACAAATAATTCAGGAGGAAAGCAAGGGAACTTCAATTATTGCTTAAGTGGTTTCAATCTGGATTAGGATCTACCAGGAAAAGGTACACTGGAAAATAACATCCTTAAACAGGAGTTGGACTTCATGTCTTAAATCTTGTTGAGTTCTTGCTCTGGACTAATGTAATAGAAGCTGCAGCTGGTTTGAAAAATTCAGAATGCTTTCCAACTCCCAACAATACCAGCTTGTTGTTGGGTTTTGGCTTTGATCTATTTTATTATTGGATTTTTTTTCCCTTTTTACTTGCCTCTCTTGCTCTCCCATCCTGAGAAGTTGTGTAAAATATATTGCAGCCCTGTGCTTTCCCCTTGGACTGCTTTTTGCCATATTGAAATAATGAGTCCCCCCGTCTGCAAATGTAAAAAAAGAATCTCCTGATAAATCTTGTGGTCTGTCCCTTGCCAACAAAGGTGATTCAATGTTTGATGGTTCTGATGAATTGGTTGTCTCAGCCCAAGCCCAAAACCAGCTTCACTTCCAGAAAACCATTTTCCAGCCAATGTTATTAATCCCTGTGTTGGCAGCCTGAGCAGAGAGATGGGATTCAGGGAGAGACCCATCACCCCCAAAATCACAGAGCACAACTTCACAACTTCAAGGGATGCAGGAGCCACTTGGTGGCCACTATAAATACTTCATAGACTATTTCTGTTCCTTATACTGATTAAAAAAATAATTTCTCTTTCATATGCTCTAAAATTGTACTAAAGTTACCCAGCTTGAAAATATAGTCATACATCAGCTAAGTGGGGTTTTATTGTTATTTTAAGGTAAGTGTAAAAAAAATCTATAATACAGGACTACCATCAAATTATGGTTACTTGAATTAATCCTCATTCTGGCATTTAATAATTTGTAAAGTGCTTATTCAGAAAAAGGTCAAAAATCACTTGGCAAGATATATTAATGGCCCTCTAAGTAATGTTTAGACTTACTGAATAAATTTTCACACTTAAGTCATGTATAACAAGCATTGCAAACTATTATAAATTGTGCTCTTCACACTGGAGAGGTGTCTGTACACACATGTTACAGCACTTCAGTACTTGGTTAAACCCACCTCAGCTGAGAAAAAAATTAATCATGTCTTCATTGTTCTGCCAGAAATATATTCAACATATATTCTGATAAAGGGATAAAGAGATTCTGATAAAGATTCACCTGAATCAGGGCCTGGAGGAGCCCATTATTGCTCATCTACGTGATTAAAAAACACATCAGAAATATTAACCCAAATCACTGTCAAAAACCCCCTCCAATTTCCCCAAAACTCAATCCAAAAAAAAAATGTTGTAAATAATTGGAAATAAAGGAAGACAGAGCCCTGTGCTGATGGATCTACATGGAACCCCTTCTATGCTTTGAAATATTTGGGCTTTTAAATGGCCCACAAGACTTAAAAATTAAGTATCAGCATGTGAAAATGTGCCATATTAGAGTTTAAATCAAGCATTATACAGGCTCAGCAAGCACCAGCACGCTCCTTCCATGCACTAAAACACGTCAACTTCTCCTTGGTGAATAATCATTTGTGAAATAAAGCAGGCATGCAAAATATGGGTGGCAGGCAGCAACTGCTGAGAGTCGGGGCACCAAGGTGTTTTAAAAGTGGTTTTCACTTTTGCATCCAACATCCCCTGAAATCTCAGCAGATCAAAGTTTTGCAGACAAGGAAAAAAGAAAAAAAAAAAAAAGCCTACAAAATTAATAACTATTTAAGTATTCTGTTTCATCATGATAACAAACAGATGGTTTTAATATTCTAGAGGCTAATTTCTGAACAATTAAAAACACAGCAAGACATTAACATCTAATGAAACATTTTAACTACCAGTATATGCATCTGCCATTAATTTCCACACAGTAAGGTCTTGGTTCTCTTCAATCTGTTCTTTATTAAGGAAAGTTTTTCCACTCTGAATTTAGTGAAGTAGAGAATTAACAACTGTTTTCAATCAGCAATCAGCAGGATATTTCGCCAGTGTGCACTGAAACCGTCCACACTATCAGACAGAAATTTACTCCTAGGATGGCTTTGATCTGCACACTGAGGGGAGATGTTAGGAGGGAACTCATTTTCTAATTCCATTTTCATCTGGATGGTCTGAATTAACCCCTCACAGATCTCATGTCTCTTTTTATCCACTTGAGATACAGGACAGCTCCTTAAAACATCGTGGCTCAGGCACTACTTACAGCCCAGCCAAAAACAAACTCAGTTTTTCAAAGCAACAAGAGCATTGTCAAGCAAACCATATGGAAATTAAGCTCTGCAAAGGCAAGGAGAATCCTATATATATATATGAGCTTCTAATTTATATTTCCTTTGCTCATCTGTGATAAGAACACAGGGCAGTATTCACCAAAGTTCTACCCATGCAAACACAAGTTGCTGCCAAAAAAACCCCTTTATCCCCTGTTCACCAAGCTAATTCCTGTGCTCCCTCAGCAGACATGCAGCTTAGAAGTGCTGATGAATTTTTCTGTGGGTCTTCACCAATTTGGCAGGTTATGACTCAATGAAGCCAAGCCAAGTCCTTGTCTTGGCTCCCAGGGTGCAGCCAAAGGCTGATGTTGTTCCCTGTCTGTTGTCATCGCCTGGCTACTGTGTGAGTGGAGCCAGCAAATAAATTCCTTGGGGAATAACTCCAAACACCTCCCTGGTGGGCTGGAATAGCAGAGTCTCTGTGCATTAAACACGAAGGCAGCTTGGGAAGTGTCTCTGGTTTTCAAAGGGGTTAAGTCAGTAAAGAACTGGGAATGATTTTAACAGAAACCACATTCACTCCAGGTTCCTGTTTTGCTTTTAATCATGTAATTTATGTAAACATGGAATTGCAAGGCTAAACTAATAAACATTGAAAAAAGCCTGAGAAAACAGAGATTTAGGAAGGAGCCAGCTGCAGGACTCTGCCTCCTGGATTCACTTTGTGGTGCTCAGGGGGGATTTCATGGTGCACCAAGAAATGTCTGTATTCCAGCCATGGAGAAAAAGAGACCCATGTTTTTGTTGCTGCTTCAAGTCAGGGGAAACAGGGCCATGAACCTGGGTCTTCTACCTGCCAACTGATGCCCTGCTCATGGGGGCATCTCCCTCCCTCTCATTTATTGCAAAAATAACATGCTGGGCTCTACATACTCCCCCAAAAAGCTGTGTATTTCCATAGCAATTTCACAAAAACACATCTCATCCCTGTCACACCCTGCTCTGTTTGCTTGTACCCTTCTCAAGGGCTCAGCCTGAACTTTGCCTCAGTACTTGCTTTTTTGCTTTATCTAATTAGTCATCACAGATTAAGGGCCAGATGCAGAGAGGCTGAGAACACCCACAAACCTGTTTGGAATGTGGGTTTCCAAAATGTGGAACCAGAACAGTAGTCAGGTATGAAAGGACATGAAAGATTAATCCTTCAGCTCCAAGCACTGTCATCACTGTGAATTTCAGGGATTAGAGCTGGGAGTTCCTGATGTGCCTGACAGAGGCAGGGGTGGAACCTCACTGAAAGACACTGAGCTCTTGGCTCATTTTATATCCACTTTTGGGGCAGTGAAATACGGCTGAAGTGGGGTCCCAGGAGATGCCAGATGGGATTTCAAGAGACCTTTCCAGCCAGTCATATCTGGTTCAGAGAAATGTGCTCACTAAAATGACTGTACTGGGAGTTTGCCATGTAACCATTAGCTCTATAACCACCATTAATATACCTTGGAGGCTTTGCCTTATTTTTATATGTCAGACACTTGCAGACTAGCACTGTATTTAGTGAGGAGAGCAAAATATTAAAATGTGACTTTCATACTTTTTATGCTCCAAGTGCCTGGATCTACTCTTGGCACACTACAAAAATAATACTTTCATGATTCAGTTTTTCCATGAAATATTTATAATACAAGTATTGAGTGATGGAAGTGCCAGAATATTACGATTGCTGCACTTGAATTCCTGGAGATTGGGAGCCTTTGTTTGGTCTAGCAGCGTGCAGGAAAAGCCTCCTGCTAAACATCTGCCTCTCACTGGGGAACCACAGGGGAAATAAAGACTTTGGGGCAGCACTGCCTGAAGGATTTGAGTCCTCAGCTCACCTGAGGGCCAGGGAGCCTCAGCATCATAAAATCACAGAAGATAAAAGCGCAGACCCAAGAGGTCCCACAGCCCAGCCCTCTGAGCCCCAATGTACCTGCCACCTCTCCAGACAACCAACTAACCCAGCCCAAACTTGCTAAGGACACCCAGGGAGCTCTGCAGGTGCTGCAGGTGAACTGGGGCAGTGCTTCACTGCCCTCACCTTGTAAAAACTACCTTCAGACCTCCCTGCAGCTCCTCCCTGCAGTGTGTCCTTGTCCCATCCATGAGGGATATGCAGAAGAGATTTCTCCCTCCCTCTCTGCAGCAATCTTTCTGTGTTTGAAGACTGTTATCAGTGTCTCCACTCCATTTCCTTCTTTTAAAACTAAATTGCTCCAGTTCTTTCAATCCTCCCTTGCAGGCCACGCTTTCAGACTTTCTTCAAGTGCTCCACGTATTTCTCACACCGATTATTTCCTATTCTGAAGTGAAGCACCTGAAATATCCATTAGGAAACAGAGAATCATACAAATCATCCAGAGATGAAATGTGTATTAAATGAAATACATAAGGATGAAATGTGTACTGCAAGCTGTGCTCTGTGTTTAGCCAACTGTCTGGTCAGGCAGCTTTCCTTCTGGGTGCTGGTCTTGAGACACAGAAGAATATCTGAAGTGATCACCTCAAGTGTTCACAACACAAACCTTTTGAATTTCTGCCATTCTTTCCCTCCTGGAAGTGCTGTTAACTTCTTGTATAAATAAAATTAGGCCTGTAAAAGATATTTCCTGAACAAAAGAAAAATAGCTACAAGTATATATACAGCTCAGAGAAGAACTGTTTGGGAGAGGCTTTGTTAAGTTCACTGCAGCTTGATTTCGATCTCTCCTCATTCAAAAGCTTACATGGAGCGGGTCTTTGTTAAATATTAAGAATTTTCAATAGACATTTTCTTTCTTAATAGTTTTTTTTGTCTGAGTTGGAGTTGCAGGGACAAAGTGTAACTCCTCATGGTGCTGCCACAGCTGGAACTCATCTGCTGTAAGAAGCTGCTGTTGAAGGGATCTGGAGAAACACTTCTCAAACCCATTTTAACAGCTTTCAGAGATTGCTCAAAGATGCCCAACAGCCCCGTGCTCCTTGCCAGGCCTTTCCTCCTCACTCCTGCCTTTAGTTACAGCAGGAGCATTGGATTCAATTAAAACTTAATTTGCTGTTAAGCATCCTGGTTAAGCAATCTGGAACTGGGAAGGTTTTTCTGGTGTTCATAAACTTCTTTTACAACCAAGACAAGGAATGATAAAAGGAGCTGTGACAGGCTGCAGACTGGCTTTGAGGGCTGTACATGGGAAGCAGAGGCAGGAGGGAGCAGGGGAGGAGCTGCAGGAGGGTGAAAGGCCCCGTTATCACCTTCTCTTTAAGGCCACAGAAATGCCAGGCTGTCAACCCCTGGCATCCCCTGCAAACCATGGCAACAGCTGCCTGGCCCCGTAGTAATAAACTGAAGCAATTTAATAGCTTTTATTGTTCTGCTGTGATGTTTGAGCTCAACCACTTCTTTCCTCCCAGGACTCCTGAGCCCGCAAGGGCAGCAATGAGAGAAGATCTCATTTACCTAAAAGCGCTTATAAATTTTTAATTTGCTTTAACAAGTAAATTAACAAGTCCCTCATTCAGGCAAGTTTTATGGCCTCTTGCCACTTGGGGAAGGCCATAAAAGTTTTATAGATAATCCAGAGCTACCGAGATTGCTCATAATAAATTGTCTGTTTCCTGTTATTTTATCAAACCATTGGGCTTCTAATGACTTAAAGTCACAGCTCCTTTTCTATCTGTGCTTTTTACAAGCCCGTATTTATAAACTGTAAAGAATATCTTAAATTATACTGGGCCCCTGCTAATCATTACAAAGCCAGCTTGTTATTGGAGACAACCTTTGTGCTCACGCCCACCTAATAAACTTTAAGAGATTTAAGGGGGGAAATAAATCTTTTTGGAGATAGCCCACTGATTGCATATTCTATATTTTAAAATGCTGCTTTAGCCAAAGTTTCATTAATGAATCCTTTGAAGTGCTGGGAACTCCCTTCTCTGATTTCTAACAGTTCTTGAAAAAGTTCTCTGGATCCTGGGCACTTCAGGCAGCAATAGCCAGCCTGGCTCTGGGATTCAGGCTCGGGAGGAGGCAGCACTTGGTGGAAAAACACCATCCTTGCCTTAGAGAAAATGCTCCCTGCAATGGGAGCTCCCTGCCCACCCTCTGGAGCACCTCTGACCTCCACACCAAGCTGTCCTCCCCACGAGGTGTGTGAGCAGCCCCTGAAATCAGTGCTAGCACTCACAGCACAGTTAAATCACAGCCCAGCACCTTCTCCACTGCAGTTGTGATGCTGTGTCCTGTATTCACAATGCCTGACCTTGTCCTCTGTATAAAAATGATAAAGCACAGAGTTATTTAGGTTGGAAAAAACCTCTAAGGCCATCGAGTCCAACAACTCCCCCAGCACTGAAGCAAGTCCCCAGGTGCCACATCTACATGGCTTTGAAATCCCTCCAGGGATCGGGACTCCACCACTGCCTTGGGCAGCTGTGCCAGGGCTGGACAACCCTCCCAGCAAAAACACTTTTCCCAGTATCCAAAAACCTCCCCTGCTGCAACCTGAGGCCATTTCCTTTCATCCTGTCTCCTGTTATTTGGAAGAAGAGACCAGCCCTGTCCAGACAGGGAGAGTTGGCACCGAACTTGAGAGGCCCTAAGTGTTCTGTGGAAGTTTGGTTTTTATCTTGTTGACTACTCAGAGCATAGATTTTTATGAGAGATGAGCTCTCACCCTTTCAGTGAGGTGAACTCCCCATCTTTCCCTTCATTTCTGACATGGGAATTTCATGACAGAACTATAGGGAAAATCACTGGGGTCATGTTTACTGATGAAACTTATTTGGGGTGGAGAGAAAAGCAGAAGGGAAGGAATAAAGCTGCTGCAGATTTTGTCCTCCAAATATTGTGACTGGATTAAAACCTAGACTTGCTGTGAAGTTTAGGTTCATACCGAGTTAATAATATATCATAGGTGAAAATAATCAGTATTTTCTGTAAATACACAGAGTTATGAAAGCCCAGAACTCCTTCAGCTAAAGAGGGAACATTGAACTTGACTTAAAAATTCCCCATTACTGCTCTGTGAAACACAAGTCTGTGGAATCAGAAACGTCATTTACGCTGGAGGAGAAAAACATTGCAAGATAAGAATATCAGCCTCTCCTCAGTAGAGCTTTCCTGCTAAATGGGAAATTCCAGCAGGAGAGGCAAGTGGTAAAAGCTCAGGATGCTATTTTTGAGCGAGGTGCAAGAGCTGGTGCTAAATCCTGGAATATGCCCATTATCTGAAGCACTGAAAGTGCTTGAAGTTTTATTTATTGATTTTTCAGTTTGAAAGTGCCATAGATTCATATCTCACTGTATCAGCCCAGATTAAGATCCATTGTGTAATTACAACTGTGCTCATGTACTTTCATTCTTTGGTGTTATGGTTACCACAGGCCAGTAAAAATAGGCTGTTAGAGAGGAGGAACCTGTTGTTCAGACATCACTGTGCATTAAAGAAGAACTTGTTCAACTGAATCTGGCAGTGACTGTAACAATGGAAACAAAGCAAGGGAAACAAACCACAAACCCCTCATCAAATGACAATTACCTCGTGTTTGTCATAAATCCACACAGAGATAAGCACAGCCACGAGTACAGGCACCAAACTCAGGTTCTGTTCCTGCAAGTTCAGAAATCCTTGAGATGGAATGAAAAAAACTGCAGAACACTCCAGGGATCACGTTTTTCCAATTTCCTGGAGTCCTTTTGGATGACTCAAAGTCTAACTTGTTTCAGAAGCAGAACTTAACAGTCTATGTATAAACTGCATTAAAACAAAGGTTCTTTTCTGCCTACCACAGCAAATCCCAGGTCTCACCCATTTGTCCTCACTGAAGATGCAGCTCCCTGCACCAAACATTAACCAGTGCCCCATCACTCAGCAAGAAGAGTCTTAGAGAAACAAGGAGAGTCATACAAAAACAATAAAGAAACAATATCCAAAGAATCTTATCTTATAAGAGGCCTCCAGCCCAAAATCCTGTTATCTGCTCCCAAAGAGAAGAAATCCTAAGGGCTGTGGTGTGCAGAGAAAAAAAAAGAGGAAAACAAGTTCTGTGAACAATGTAAAAGGTTGGGAGTGACTCAGAGGAGACAAACCCGTGGTTCCCAGTGCCTCTGTGTGAATTACATTTCCTCAATTTCAGTGTTATAGACCTGTCAGACACCATCATTTCCAGTGGCCCCAGGACTGTGACAGCCAGCGGGTGTGTGCACAGCCAAGGTGAAACTCTGACAGGTTGGTAAAAGCTTACATGGAAAAACCTGACCCTGAGAGTGTATTTGAATTTGCAGGTAAAGTTAAGACGTGAAAATACAATTTGTGCTTACAAAAGCCACACATATATTGTCACCACAATATTTACTAAGAGTGGGCAGAAGGATCCTGGCTCAGAGGAAAAGGTTATTTTCTCTCCCCTCCAGCTCTATCAAAAGTGACAGTAGATGTTCTGCCCCATCTCTGAAAATTCCTCGTGGATATAAATGGATGCAGAAGCGAGAAAGAAGAAATGTAGCAGAAGCCCTTTTTCCAGAAATCTCTGTAAAAACACTGATCTGATTGCCAGACTTTCTTTGACAACAATCACAAGTCTTTCTGGCTCTGAAGAGCATCCAAACAGTCAGAAACTCATCTGAGGGAATTGCTGTGCTTTCGAGATTCACCTCCTCGAGCCCTGGCTGTGGCTCTTATTTCTCTATAAACACACACACATTGCTTTTCCAACCAAATCCTTGCAAAAACACTTGCCCGCCTTTGCTACAAGACAGGAGATATTTCCATTAAAGTAAGCAAACTCATCTCTGGTGCACCTAAGGCCTGCAGAGCTCCTAAGTTTCAGTTCAAATTTCAGGTTAATCTTTTCCTTTCCTAAAGAACAGAACATCCTTTTTCCTGATCTCCCTGAGGGCTCAGTATTTGCAACATCAAACAGAACACACAAACCATCGCGCCCCCTCCACAAGCCCATTATACTGTCAACCAGCTTCCTAACTGCAACCAGGGGAGAAGGCTTATATACTGACTCCAGAGCTCTTTTACTGCTGGAAAGTGTCCATGATTTCTTCAAGCTACTGCTGCATTTCATTTCTCTAAAGAACTCATAATAAGATGGGCAAAGTTCCAAGGAAGGAAAAAGAAACCCGCCCGAGTCCCCGAACCGAGCGTGTGCTCCCCCCGCTGCTGGAGAAGGCCAAAGCCACAAGGCTCTCCTGCAGCACTGTCAGTGACCCCCCAATAAATCAGATATTGAAATACAGCCAAGTGAATTGGGCTGGAAAGACAGAGAGCAGGGCAAATGTCTGCTACTGAAGAGAACGGTGTATCTTGTGGTGTGTTGAACATTCCCCAAGCCTGGAAAGAAATGAGAGACCAGGAGGGAAGTCCTCACGGAGGCCACGCTACAAAGCTGCTCGAATGCAAAAGAAGTCACTGGATATTCATGAATTTTGCAATGAGAGACCAAATTGTTATTCCAGAAGGAAGGCCCAAGTGGTGGCTGTGACTGGGCTGGGATCTGGGTCTCCAGGGCTCAGCAAATGAACACTCACAAGGCACAGCACAAACCTCAGTGGGAAGCTGCTGTTGGAGAGTAACACGCTATTACTCTAATTCAGAAATTCTTAAAAAGGCAATAAGAGAATGTAAATCAAACCCAAGGGTGTCTGTGCAACTCTGCTGCACTGGGAAAAAATGTTTTGATCTTGGCAGGTTTTATCAGTTGTTTACATGTTTTAATTCATTCTGTTCAAAGAGTTCATCTCTGTTCTGGCAGGATATTCACTGGCCCCAAGCCCTGGTTAACAGGGGAGGGGTCTCCTCTTTTGCTGGAGGAGCTCATCCTCAGGGACACATTCCCAGAGAGGCACCGACTCCTCTCCCATGGCCCATCCCAACTGCTCCTCTCCTGCTTGGTGACTTCTCTGCAACCTCTGACAGAGGCAACCCCTGAACCAACCTGCACAGCCCCTCCAGTGACTGCCCTCCACAGAGCTCCCTGCAGCTCTCACCCAGAGCTCCCTGGACAGAGGGGCACTAAATACAACTCCCAGTCCATGCCACCCACAACTCTCAGCCCCAACTTTTCAGTTAATGACCTGTGGCAACCCATGGCTGACAGTGGCTGCAGGTCTGGCAGGTGATATTTACAGCTCAAGTTCTATAAAGTCAGGAGGTTGTGTCAAGCTGCAGTATCCAAGTGATAGTAAATGGAGCCCTGGACCGTGAGGAAATGGCTGGAGATTGGTTACAGCCAGGAGTAATTGATCTGTCTGAAAATACGGCCCAGGAATCACAGGATTAATGTTCAAATTCCAGCTGTGTTGCATTGTACCCTTCCCTCCAGCTCTCCAACAACAAAGACATGCCTCCTCCTCTGGAGACCAGAAAAGTTTTATTAAAATCTTCATACAACTGTTGCAGCAGAGGCCCTGTTAAAAGCATCATAGGAAAAAAATGCAGGATTCATAAAGAAACCATCCTACAATTTCCTTTCGATCTGGCATTGATTTCAAAGGGACTACCTGAGCCAAGTGGCTTTGGCCAGCTCCCCTCCCTCCCTGGGCAGGGGAAGGAGCAGATCCTGGCAGGAGGAGGGAGCAGGCACTGCACGTGCAGGGAGAGAGCAGGGAACGGAGAGGGGGAAATAACAGAGCGGGAACACTTCCAAACCTGCAGCTGTGCTGGCCCATTAAAAAGCTGAAACTCATTCTACTGTTCGACCTCATGCTTATCACCACATAACTATTCATCAAAGAAATTTCGGTGCAATTAATTAAATTATTCCCCTGCCTGTGCCACGGAGCCGTTATTCCAATATCAGCTTTCACTCGCACTCTCTCAAGCTCGTGTCTCTGTGCCAAGTGACATCTCCAGGGCTGTCCAGCCTCAATAAAGCTCTGCTCCTCACCACTCACAGAGCCCATCATTTCTCTCTTTTATTGCCATTTATTTTCCACCAGGATTTCGCTGCCAGTATATTGGCAGGACTTCCAGTCTATGGATGCAATGAAATCCACCACAGACACTTAACATCGGGTCAGGCTTCAGCTCAGCTCATGTGAAGCTGTAATATGATAAACAAATGCTTCCAGGAGGAGGATTTTATCTGCTCAAAAGCAGAGCATGGACTCCTCTGGTACCCAGACAAGAACTAGGAGGGAGTCATTTGGAAGTCCATGGGATAATTAGCTTTATAGCTAAAATGTGCTCAACATGAGAAAGCTGAGTTACAGCACAGGGTCCTCTGGATCTATCAAGATCCACTTCTGTATTAAAAAAAAGCCAATGTCACAGTTTGCATATTCCTCCCTTCTATGTGTGTGTGTGTTTTTTGCTTGCCTGTGGCTTGGGTTTTTTTTACAGCAATGTCAATGTCACTCCACTGGCTCAGCACACCGAAGTGGGGGGGGTTTGGTGGGTATTTGAGGGGCCCTGGGCTGACCTGCCAACAACATGCAAATGTAAATGCCTTGATGGCAAGTGTTCCTCAGCTCTTCTGGAAATTGTGCAGAACCTGATGGCTCTGAACATGGTCTGTCTGTATCTCCTGCCACAATAACTCATGTGGTGCCACTGAAGCATCACATCCGCACCTCTCTGAGCCCAGGTCAGGGCTGCTGCCAATGGAGACTCTAAAAATGTGAATTACACAAGATATTGGCATCCAAAAAAAGTCCCAGGCACCTCTAAGGGACTTTTAGCTGGAGTTAAAGGACAAAAGAAACACAAAAAGGAAAATAAAATGTTTCTTTTGGAAGGAGAAGGGAAAAAAATCAAACCTTAGCACAGTTTGTATCTGGCCACAGTCTTGCAGTACCTGGAAGGCTGTAAATCGATAACAAAGACATTTTATCAGAGAGGCTTTATTTCAGTGCAAGTTAATGGACATAAATCTCCTCCAGGCAATGAATGTAAAACATCAGCCTCCATGATCAAAGGGGTGGGGGGTTTAGCCTGCTTTGGTTTTCTGCCTAAACTAAACTTCTCCCAGGAGAAATGGAATGTTGCTGTTCTTCCAGGGAGACAGAAAAGTTTGGTTCTGCATCTGCAACTGTCCTGATGCCTTCTTGGCTTTCCAGGAATTGTAGTATCTGTGGGAAGGCAGCAGAACCCAAGTGTTGTAAGATGCTGTGGGGGAACCAGAATTATCCCAGTAAATGAGGCAGAACTTGGCCTGAAGAGTGTCTGTCTTTAAATCTGTTGGCAAAGTTTTATTTATGTACACACTGAAATGTAGATGCTTTCTCTGCTTGCCTTGAATGAAGGCAAATAATACATGGCACAGACCAGGTTTGAAACAAACCTGGCACATCCTCCACCTCATCCTTCTACTATCCGATAATCCAGATTATCTCTGCCTTTTATGTTGTGGTTTTCTTGATTAAACAATCAGAGATGCAGAATCATTAATATGTAATGTATCCATTTCCAAATGAATGTCACAGCTGTTTGGTTCCTATGTCTCTCAATGCCTCTCACCCAAAGGGCACAGAAAAGCACCCAAATGGTGCCTCAGGACACCCAAACTGAGATCCTTTGAAAAAATGCATAACAGTGTCAGGATCTAACAAGAGATAAACATCAGAAATACCAAATATCCTGCCTGTTGCTCATTTAACTCAAGAGAGGGAAGGGGAAAGTCAATACCAAAGCCAGGAACAGTTTATAACAACACTGCAGGAAAGCAGAACGAGCCACTTCAAGTGCTGCAGCTGCCAATTCAGGTACAGTGATGGGCTCAGCCCTGGACTGTCACAGTCAGGGCACCCACTCACACAGGCACCTGTGTGTCCTGTGCCCCCCACTCACTGCCCAAAGCAACTGTCTACTCACATCTCCTGAGCTGCCAAGGACGGCATAAAACAGATCAAACTGTCATTACAAGAGAAGCTGCTTGGAAATGTACTTGTTAAAAACTGCAGTTAATGTGAGAGTCTATCTGCCACCTATTCAAAGAAATTTGATGAAGTAGAGTGGAAAACCAATAAACTACCCCAGTGCTCCCCAGGATGGATCCTTGGCATCTCAGCTCATTAGAGCTCAGCAGGCTCAGTTAAATTGCAGCTCTCACAAAGCTGCAGCCAAGTCTCACCAACTCAGGGAAGGTTGTCTGAGGATTTCTGCTCTTCCCTAGGCATGGCCACAAAGGCACTGTGGAGCCTTCTGCCCCTTCCTGTAGCAATAATTTAGCTGTAAATATCTATTAACTGCTGCTTTTGAAAAAAAAAAAAAGAATAGGGTTCAAATGACCAATGTCACAGAAATTAAAGGAGGTTTGCATGGCACTTTACAGAAATCACAGAAGACACGCTTTATCGCAGTTGCTTTTCATTTTTTGAAACATTTAATCCCTTTCCAAAAGCTATTACAACATTTTCTTACATCTTGATTGCTTCACTTTCATGTTCATTATCTCCCCTCATTTGAATATGGCAAATAGACCATATTGATGGAGCCCAGAACAATCCAGTGCAGGACTAACCTGTGTCCTTCAATACCAAAAATGTGCTTTCGAGTGGTTTAATAAAAGAAGGAGCCATATGACAGATAATTCTTACCTTCTTTGTTATAAGCACATCTGAGTGCATGTAATTATTGATTATTTTATTTTACTTTTTAGTAGGAAAAGCATAAAATGAATATCTCATGTCAGCAAATCCAATTACCTGCTCCCCTTCACCCCCAGTGCACACTCCAGCTGGACAGTGCACCATCCCAGGCTCCTTTGGGCAGGAATTGTGCAGATCTGGCAGATTTGGGGAATGATGCCTTCAGGAGGCACCATGGGTGGCAGCACAAGGCAGTTCATGTTTCCATGTCCATGTTAACTGTCAGTCATTGGCACCAAGACCATCCTGCCCACCCAACCCCAAACACTGCAAACACACCAACTTCCCAGAGCACCTGCACAACATTTTGGCTGAAATAGAGGTGATGGTGACATGGGCACATGGCTTTTCATCCTTCCTTCACTGCCAGAGCAGAACTACCCAAGGCCCCTGTTGCAGAACTGGGCTCACACCAAAGGCTCCCCCAGGCTCAAAAACAGGGACTGGTCATTCTGGGAGGTGAGAAAAGCAACCAGGCACATCAACTCTTCAACAGCCAAAAGGAACTGCAGCACCTGGATTACCCAAGGGATATAAACTATCTCCAGACCTCTGCCACAACAGGTTTTGCATCTTATCACCAAAAGAACTCTGCCTGTGTAAGGCACCAGCAGAGCAGATGTCCATCCTTGGGCAAAGCTCACTGTGAAAATCCCATAACACGTTTGGTTGACTTTCCCATAAGTTCCTCTTGTCAACAAAATTAATGTGACATTTACAACTATTTTGAGGATAAAATAAAGTTGCTCAAATTATTCTGCGGGAGCAGCGTGAGACAGAATTAGTCAGTTGACAAAATCTAATTAGGTGTAAATTATTTCAGGTTATGTGAATTATAAAAGCTTTCACAGAGAACTCCAACTCAAGGCTCAATGTGATATGGTGAATTAATATGTTGGGCATCTGTTTGCCAGAGTCAGGTTTCAATTTGGGACAAAGTCACACAGGTAATTAATTTCTTCTTTCCACCAGCAGGCAGAGGAAGCCATGCCCTGTACAATATACATTTTATACTTTATTTTATCCAGTTGAAAGGCCTTTTTTCTCACACAAGATCAGAAGAATTTGAGAGTTGGGCAGTAGATGCAAAAAGCAGGTCTCGGTCTAAACCCCTGAAGCCCCTGGTGCCTGGTGACAGCAGGCAAAGGGAATATTTGGGCAGCAAGCTCTCCTTGAAGCCTGGTGTCCAGCTCCAGCCTTCCTCCAGAAAGTTTCTGAATAGTGACACTGAGAAACATTTCAGGAGGTGGTGAAGTTTAATATCCACACTCACATTTGAGTGTGTTCTTTGATGTTCTGCTCAGGCAGGATTAGCACATCCAGAAACCTGCCTGATTACTATGACATTTCCATCTCCTGAGAAGTCTAGTTTTTGCTGTTTAGATGCAAAATATCATCATTAACTTCTACACAGCCAAGCAGGGCATCTTTGAACCCAAACTCTCCATGGTTTTAGTGGCAGAAAAGCAGGATCCTGACAAATTCCAAGGATGACACAGTGTGTCGTACTGCAGCTCCAGAGGAGGAAGGAATGATGAGCAGCTGTTTAATGAGATATTTTGGGTGGGAGAAGACCAATGCTTTATGAGCTGAGCATCAGCTTTGCCCACTGCCTGTCAGGCTGCTGCAGTGGGAGGGTTTGGGCATTGTGGGAAAGGAGCAGTTCCAGTTCCCACAGGAGATTTGGAAACACACACTGGGATTTGACCTGGTCCTGACTTTCCATTTTAATGCAGCCCAATTCAACATGGGCTGGTAGATCTCACAGGAGCTCAAACTACCTTCTCATACTTCTTGCCAACTCCTTGAACTACCTGTCACAAGGAGATGCAGGTTATTTACCATCACTCACATTCCCTCTGTGAGGATCAGAGAAAATTACTGGAAGTGAAACAGAACATTTGGTCATAAAGCCCAAGAGGATACACATGAAAACCCCACAGCCCTGATTTTCTCTTCCTCTTTGAAAAAGTTCAGCTGTTCTCCTGAGCTCCAGCTGGGGCCTTTCTCAATGGGCAGACACTGCAGCTGAGTTACAGATGACATGCAATGCCATCAGCTGCTCTTGGCCCATCCTACACTGAATGCCTTTCTTACACACTAGTGACGACATTTCCTTGAAAGGACTGGTGAGAATTACATATTTGAAATGCCACCTCATTTCTGCTACCTCAAAGAACAGCCAGCAGCAAGTAAATTGGGAAAAAAACACAGTTAAAAACCAACAAACAGAAAATAAACACAGGGAGAGCACATGTGTACATCAAATGTTTGACAACTATTTGCACACACTGACCCCCATCACGAGCTCTTCACTTGTCTAAGAGATTTAATAAATAAAGCTTGATTCCTTGCTGCCTCAGGAGCTGGACTTGATGATCCTTGTGGGTTCCTTCCAACCCAGAATTTTCTGTGACTCTGTGATTCCACCTGCAGCCAAAGGAGCTCCTGGTGCCATTCCCAGGCAGCCCTGGAGATGGCCCCATGTCCAGCTGGCTTTCCCAACCTCTCTGAGGTCCCACATTGCCAATCTTCTGACTTAAGGCTGAGCTACAAAGAGGTTGGAAACACCAAGGATGGTCTCAGATGTATTTGAAATTCTGCAGTGTCAGGACCCTGCGTGTGCAGCTCAGCTGCACATTCAGGAATAGAAGAGAACAGAAAGAATCTTTTATTTCTAAGGGACTTACAAAGCTCCTCTCCATGGGCCTTCTCCTCCTCCTTCTCCCAGTATATACATACATGTGTGTGTGTATATATAGATATATATAAATGTTTTTAATAATCAGCCCTACTCCTACACCAAGATGACAGGGAAGATAAAGCCAAGGCAAGATAAATCCACCACTCTCTGTTTCTATCTTTGTAACAAGAGCTGGTGGCAATGACAGAGATCTGAGGATAAACACAAATCTGCCACACTTCACTACCCTTCCCTCTGCAGTGATTGATAACTGCAGTTTAAGTGGCTGCAGGTATCAGGCTCAGCTCTGGGCTCTGTATCTCCCTCCCCACCCTTTGTAAGAACACGTTGCAATAGACTGGAGGACTGAGGGGCCAGACAGTGTCTCCTGTGCTCCTGCCAGGCCTGGAGATGGCCATGGGGGAGGCAAAGATCAGCCCCATCTCCTGCCTCAGCGAAAGCAGCGGGGCTGATGAGGACAGCAGGGCTAAAAGGGAAGGAAATTAAACCCAAACCAAAGCACAGAGCAGGAAAGGGCATTTGTAACTACAAAATGATTCCCTCACTTTTGTCAGCGCTCCCCATTCTGTGAGAGTTCAGGCTGCCAAGTAATAGGCAGTGGAGCTCCCCGGGGTGGCAGCCAAGGCCACTCACCCTCCATTAGAGGCCTGACAGGCTCTGTCAATGCAATCTCCTCAACACCGTGAGTGACAAGCGATCAATATTCCCCACTCTCATGGGTCATCACAGGTGACAGAGGTCTAAGCAATAAAACAGCCCTGGCTGCCTCCTCTAACTTAAATGCTTCCCCAGCCACAATATTTCTTTTTTGTCTGAGCGCCTCCAGCGAAATTCCTCCCGATCGAACCACGGGATGGGGCGGAGGGGCTGAGGGATTGCCGTGTGTCAGGATTGATGCTGGCCCGGGGAAGCTCAGCATTCTGGAGGCACAGGCTCAAATAAATTGGCAAGGAGGAGCTGCAGAGCTGGGAGCTGCCAGCACCGGGCCCTGTGGCAGCTGGGGACATGAGGGTGGCACAGGGACAGGGCATGGCACCCGACCCCTGCCAGCCCCAACCACCTCCCAGGCTCAGCCACCCTCAAAATATCCACCACAACATTCCTCTTGCTCCTTCTTGGTGAGCCTGTCTGAGAATTCCTGGGAGTTGCTGCATAAAAGAGCATTAGGATGTCAGCAAAGACAAAGGTGCTCTGCTGTAAATCTGAGGGAAGTGCTGATGGGACTGAAGTTCTTGGGGTTGAAAGAGTTGGAAACACTGAGCAGGTGTGAAAAAACCTCCTCCCTTCTAAACACAATGCACTGGAAATGAGTGTGTAGAATTTAAGGGAATCCACTGCTCCTTTCTAGATGCCCACCCTCGCCATGCCAGGGGTACAGAATCCCAAAATCCCAGGATGTGCTGAGCTGGAAACACCCCCAAGGCTCCTGCACAGCCCCAGCCCCAAGAGTCCCCCCCTGTCCCTGAGAGGATCATCCCAGCCCTCCTGGAGCTCTGGCAGCCTTGGGGCTGTGCCCACTGCCCTGGGGAGCCTGGGCAGTGCCCACCCACCCTCTGGGGGAAGGAGACCCTTGGCCTGACCCCCCCATTTATGATAATCCTGCTGTCAGGAATCACTATGGACACAAGCCATCCCTGTCCATCTGGGATCTGAATGTTGTCCAGTTTTTTCAGATGTTTAGGACCAGTTTTTATTGGGAATAAGCCATTTAACCAAACAGCTTTGCAAACATTGTGTTTTGCTGCATTCCTGGGAGACAGCAAGTGATCCACACCAATTTATGGGGAATAAATTGGCACAACTGGACACAAGACCCAACGGGTCGCTAATTTCACACTTTGAACAACAAATATGTCCTGGAAGAGAGTCTTTTCTAGGGGATGACTGTCAGTTGTAAAATTCTGTTTAAACAGGTGGTAGGATGATGCTGTGCTGTTTGGAAATAACTGGTGCAGTGTTTACACACTACTCTCAGTGATCTAAGCCTGACAAAAATAGACTGAAATTCTCAAAATCTGTATTTTGACACATCTTCATCCTCTTTCATTACACAAATCAAAGTAAAATTCTAATTTTACTTAAAACATACATTTATTCTGTCAGTTATTTATAATAATTACAAGGCTTTTCTAATTCATAAAAAGCCACCCAGTTCACTTGTGCCAGTGTGGTTCCCCCAGGTAAGTTACTGAGACATGAAATGCTGTATTTTTTATGCAGCTTTTTTTAACTGTGTGTGAGAAATTTGACCTGGAATGGCTTAAAACAACGAACACAATCCAGTATATGGGATTATGTCAGAATCCTTTAAAGGCTACCAAAATCATCTTCTGTCCAAGAGAAGCTGGAGTCTTTTTATGGCAAAGGATAATAAATGGAGATGGGAACTCTGGGGCAGTATCTTTTGGAATACACAAAACCAGATGAGAAAGCACATTGGCTAAAGGAAAACTGCCCTAACTGTTGGGATAAAATTAGCTGTCTAATAAAGAAAAGGTCAATATTCTAATGCAGGATTTGGTTCTCTAACATACTTGACTCCTGGCCAACTCAACCAGCTGGACAAGCACTGGAGAAGAGCATGTGGGAAGGATCTAGTTCAGACCAGAGTAATCTCTTTAGTCACTAAATGCAGCTGATTTTCTCCATGATTAAGGAAGGCTTGGCTGAGCAAAGGCTGCAGGACAGGAGATGTATTAAGATGTGAACCAGCAGATAAACACAGAGCCAGCCCATGGCATCCCCAGGACAGTCTGAGGGACTGGTGGCCACAGAGGGGAAATCACATTAAGGACAGAAGAGCAAACCCAGCACTGCCTGGCAAGAACTGGAGCTCTGCCTGGGGAGCAGGTCAGCTGCAAGTGGATGTTACCAGCAGCTTAGAGAAGGGAGAGCCCTGTTTCAGTGCCCTCCTGCTGCTCCTCAAAGGCCCATTTTACACTGCACTGTGTGAGCTCCACGCTGCCTGTTCTCTCCATTTCTCAGGAGTACTTTCCCCCTCATCCTGGAGTTTAGATGCAGATGCAATACACAAAAATCAGGTGAGACAGAGATAAAAAATGTGGAGTTTCATCTCTTTTCTCCAGAAGTTTATTGTTATTCTCTCCCAGTCAGCCATCCAGCTTTTTTTTTCCCTCTGGCCTCGGAGGCTTTTGACTTTCTGTAGATTTGACTCCAGAGTCATTTAAAAAAAGAGAATGAAAGCAGTATGGCTACAATGATCTGATAGCCTCACATACAGCTCTTAACCTAATTTATTACTGATGATGTAGCCATTAATGTACTCTGAACATGCACTACATACTCCTCTTTAATGAAAAAGTAGCTGGGGAAGCTCATCCAACTTGCTTCAGAAAGTTGCGTCCCAAGAGACTCAAATGTCATCTACCCTTAAATTTATCCAAGGCTGAAGGAGATATTTTAAAACATATCTTCTTGTTACTCTTTTAAAATATAGTTCCCTTGATGCTGAGCCTTGAAAGTTTAGCAGATCTTATTACTGAGAGTGAACAAAACCGAAGCAATTGGTGTAATGGTTGTTGCACTGTGGGTAAAACTCACTTGCCATGTTCCGTTCTCATCCCCTTTCATCTCAAAATGTTTATATGAGCAGGAAAAGTTACTGCAATTTTTCTTCTCATCAGCAAGAAGAGAAAAAAATCTGGCAAAGCTTGAGTGGGGAAAGCACAGGGAAAGAAACTATGGAAGTAAAAGTCATTGGGATGAATTCATGTGGCACTCTGGGTAGATAAGAGGAACCACAGAGACAGAAAGACAACACACTCCCTGTCCAAACTCCCAGCAAGGATGGTCTGTAATTGGCATAACACTGACTAAAACTGGAAAGGACCTTTTCAAAAGCCATCACACTCCTCTCCTCGTGACCCCACTGCTCTGCTGAGGCCTCTGGCTACAGAAGCTCCCAGCACCAAGCAGGTCTGCAGGATCAGTGTGCAGCCACGGCTTTGGGATGAGCCCATCCTTCATAAATCCTACACAAAGCTCAGGATCATCAGCTACAGGTGCCAACAGTGCAGCAGAAACAACTGCCAGGGGAGCACGAGGCTTCCTGGGGCAGGAGGCAGAGGACACTTCAAATAAAATAAAGAAAAAAACAACAAAACTGAAAAGGCAAGAGAAATATCAACTGTCTGTCCCAGAATCCATGGCAGACAGTGGTGTGCTGTGAAGAGGCACATCATTCTTTTGGAGAAAGACCAACCACAAGGAAAAGCAAATGAACAATAGGTGAAATAAATAGGTATGTGAGCCTGGAAAGTGCTCAGTGGGAAGTGCTGTTCTCATGAATTAGGTCTATAAATCATCCCTCTCCTGTCCTACAGGCACACTAACAACACCTGTAGCAGAACCACAGCTGCCTGCAAAGGGAAGAACAATATGGATTATCTGGGCATGATGTTCCCTCCTGCATGTTCATTACGGTGTTAAAAGGGCAGCAGAAATATCGAAGATGAAGGAAATCAGCAGCTCTTCATTCCTGTCTGAGCAGCTCTTCATGCTCACCCTGCTTTATCGAGTGTGGATCGTTCCTGTCCAGGAAGGTTAATTGCAGTGTCATTTTGTCAGCATTTCCACTCCTGGCTCTTTCTAGAGGATTTAAATATTCAAATGTAAACATGCAGCTCAAAGACAGTTTTAATCTGCAGGATCCAAGGCTGGGGGCAACTTTTTATCCTTCTGTGGACACACAGCAAATTCTTACTGTTAATTTAGTCCAGCAGTTCATCTCCATCTTTCAAGGTGTCATTTATAAGAAGAAAAAAAAAGACCAAGCTCAAGTTATTTTGAGTGTAGGAGCCTTGAGAGAAGAACCACAGAGCCAAACTCCACCTCTGTCCTGAGGCTGATTTTGCTTTGTGAAACCCACTGCTGCTGTGGGAGCTCCAGGCTGGAGGGCAGCTCATCACTCCTGCTGGAATCCCCTCTGCACACCAGGACCATTAAATTCGCCGTGTTAGTTTTCACTTTAAATGTCCTTCAGGTCCCTGTTTACCTAAGATAGCGTTATTTGAACATATATATTTGTGCTCCGCTTCACCTGGAGCCCCGCTCAGCCCTCCAGGAATAAGCCAAGGACGTCCCATATGGAGGCAAGGTAGGAAATCTCCTCCAATGCAAACCACCTCTGACCCCGGCCATAATAAATTCTGCTGCAAATGACTGGGCACAGTCCTGGAGTCTGTGTGCGGGGAAGATAAACAGCCCTCTTTGTCCTCGGGGCCAGAAGTGGCCATTGTGTGGAGCTTGCCCAAAGGATTAGCACTGCCATGATTATTTGTGTTAGATGAGCTATTTCAGGAGCTAATTGACCCCGGCACAAAAGGCGGGTGAGAAAGGCTTTTGTAGCTAATAGAATGAGCAATACACAGAAGGGTGAGGTTCTTTGAGCAATTGGGCCACAGTACACAGACACTGACTCAGTTTTAGCTGACAGCATCAAGCAGGGCAATCTAATCTCCCCAGTTAGCACTAAATCAGCCTTGTATAAATGAGCCCATGACAGAACACGGAGAAATGGGACTTGCTAAAAGGATAACTGAGGATAACTGCCTTGTGAAGCATAAATATTGAAGATGTTGGGAATCTTTCATTGCTCCAGCTAAGCAGGGCTGGGAGAGCTACACAGGCAGAGCCTTTGGACACTCCAGTCTCTGCTTTTTGGGGGTGTGGTGGTAAATGTGAGTGTGCACATAATGTACTCTGAAATTAGAGGTAGATATTCCCTCCTTCCCTCCTTCTCTCAAGTGCTTGATGGCAGGGGAAGGTATTGACAGTGAGAAACTCTGACGGGACACAACCATGAAATGATAAAACAGCAACAAAAAGGGATGATGGAGATGAGAAGGAGGATGGACTAAGGCTGTAGTACAAGATCATCCCAAAGTAAACAACTCATCTCCAAGTTCACTTGGGAAGAACCATTAAGGTTGGAAAAGATCTCTCAGATACTTGTAAAGAACGATGCATTTAAGAGGGAAAAGTGAAGCTGAATTTAGATCTGAACATATTTTTCTTGGCATTTAGTCACCACTCAGCAAAGCTGGTTTTATCTCAAATTCAGAGCTAAACAGATATGGAGAAAAAATTAACTCACCCTGACCTTTCTGAAGCCACTGGAAAAGCTGCTGCAACATAATTCATTATAAATTCTGCACTAAATATAGTGCACAAAAGAAAACAGCCTTGTAAATATGCAAACAGAAGAGAAATAATCACATTCATCATTTATTTCTTGAACCTGCATGGACCCCTCATTGCACTATCCAAGGCCACCACAAGCATAAAAGAATTAAACAGCACAAAATNTAGTCGTCATTATTTTTAATCACCTTGTACAGAACGGTGGGTGCTGAGCGAGAGGGATGTGAAATCCAGCGATGTGGGTGGTGATCACACCTGCCCCAGCACTCACAGGGCCTCAACAGCCCCTTCCCTGGACAAAGGGAGTCACAGATGGGAGGGTTAAACTCACTGATTGTTCCTGGGACTCTTCAAACAAAGCAAACCCACTTAGCCGAGGTAATTTTTTAAGCACACTTATTTCCATGAAGCAAATCCAGTTTGTGTAATTCCAGGATTAGCCCAGAAACTAAGGAGCTTTCTGTTTTCAGCAAAGTTAGTTTCCATTTCAAAGTTTAGTTAGGCCCACTGAAGTCAATAAAAACATGGAATTTTGCAGTTTCACACACAAGAGCACAACTGTTATAGGCAGAGACATCAGCAAAATAAAGTGGTTATGCTGAGAGAGGATTCTTTACAATTTCCTTTTATTCAAATGGATGAGAAAAAGGAAGAGGAAAGGAAGAGTCAGAACTAACATGTGCAGGTACCTCAAACTTCCAGGAAGGAGAAGGGAAAGAAGGAAAACTGAATTTATCTGAAGCTGGGAATGGCCCCAGAAATATCACAGCTGGTTAAAATAAAAAAGTCTCAGATTTGCTGTTAAAGTTGGCACATTCATAAAAATTAAGGCTCTGCTTTTTTTTTCGTATCCTTCTCTAATCAAAACCCTGACTTTTAAAAGAATAACACAGACCTGAGCATGTGCCTCCTGTTTCCCCAAACTTCCCACAGTTCTGCCAGAAAGCACGGGGACACAGATTTAAAGAAAAGTGTTGATGTGTTTTTCAACACACCCAAACCAACTGAACCACTACTTATAACCCTGTTTTAAACCAAGAAATAAATAATGCTCCAGACCAGTTTTTCCTCATAATAATAATATTACCATAATTTTTAAGCAACTAAAGAGTTCATAATGAAAATATTTGGCCATCCTAACTCTCCACAAACCCCAAATGAAGTAACATCTATAAAATAAACTCCAGCCCCTTTCCTGCAAGACATCTGGTGCATCAGTTGGAGTGGCAGAGGCAGCAGGAATGTGTAACCCTTGCATTCTCCATGTCCATCTCTGCAGCACCCCCTCAAAGTGCCTCCTCAGACACCCCCACGGACCAGGAAGGACCTGCTGGGAGCTCCAGGCAAGGCAGGACCATCAGTTCTTGGGACTATGGGCTCAAGAGGGGGTGGTTTATAAAATGTTATTTCAAATAAAGGATAGTATGGCTACACAAGGATTACAGGTGGGATTTGCACTGGGATAGAAGTTTCTTGTAGTTCTGCTTCTAAATTTCTCAGTTTTAAACACCCCATCCTAAACAGTGATAAAATAATCACTGAATAGAGTGAGGCAATTACAAACAGATTAACAGAAGAAAAGAAGTATCTCCCCTTGAGTCAGTTACTGATGTCCTACACATCCCATCTTTGGTGGAATCCACAGGCTTGAGAACAAAACAGCTTTGAACTCAAAACTCCTCAGAAAATTCCCTGGCCCAAAACTCCCCAGGTGTGGAAGGAGCCAACTCCTGCTCCCTCTGCACTGACAGGGAGCTCAGCTCTGCTGCACCACTGTGATCCATGTCCCTTCACTTCCAAGGGCTCCCTGGAAAAGCCTCTTGCTCACTTTGCGTGGCAAACCCTGCAAGAATTTTGGGAAAGGCCCTTTTAGCCCCTACTGTGGTCTGCAGGCTCCACACTGAACTTTTCTCTGCACTAAGGTGCCTGGTTCATCAAGACCCAAGGATTTCCCAGCCTCCTTCCAGGACAAAGCCCCAGGCAAGGCCCATTCACACCAACTTCAGCCGTGGTCTGTCCCAAGCTCTGCTGTGTCACTGGGAGCCTCAAAATCAAAGGTATAAATGCCCCCTCCCCGGAATGGCTCCCATTAGTGCCATTAATTCCTACTTGCAGCATAATCCTTCATCTGGGAGTTGTTCCAAAACACAGGAGTTAATGACACTAATATAAACCATCCCAATGTAGCATGTGTTTCTTTAACTTTTATTCCCATGACCAAATGTCTTTTTAATGCACTTTTATTTACCGTGATGGAAATAGTTTTTCCTGCTTTGGTCCAGCAGAAGGCTGGGTCTGTCCCATTAACCCTTTTCTGGGCCAAGCTCTGTAGACACATTTCCCTTTAGGACTCCCAAATGAAAACCTGCTGCTGACATTCTAGCAGAGAACTCCAGCCCTTTCAAGTGCTGAAAGACCTCATGGAAACCCTGCAAAGAGGGATGTGAATTGGCTCAGGAGGTTGTGGAATCTCCTGGTGTCACAGTGCCCAGGGCTCAGCCAGCCTGGGAATGGGGAGCCTGGGACTGAAGTGCTCTGGGATCAAGGAATGAGGCTGCAGGGAGGCTCTGTCCTCCTGCTGCACAGCAGCTTTTGGTTCTATTCCCTGGTGACTCTTTTAACCAACTGAGAAGTAGGGAATGAGGTGCCTTCGGATTTTCTCAGAGGTGTGAAATACAGGCAGAGGGGGGAAGTGGATTAGAGGGATGGAGAAAAATCCTGCTATTCCCCAAAGAAGGAATGGAGAAATTCCTGATGAGAAAAAAGTTCTTATACTGGAGGAAGTGGCCAAGGAGGGAAAAAGCACATAAAGGGAGTAATGAAAAGAAAGCAAAGTAAGTTATCTGGTTCCATTCTGCTTCCCCCAGTCCCTCCAGGCAGAGCTCATCCTGTCCTGGGCCTTCTAAGCTGGGGTAACTTTAAGCTGCTCTCCTCACCCTCCCAGGCTGTAACTCCCTCCCTGCCTGGCACATACAAGAATGAAATACCTGCACACTGTGAAGGAGATTGACCTGCCTATAGGAGCCCCTGCTTCAGCCAAAACCCAACTTCCCTCCTCATGCCTGGAGGAGAAGAAAGTTGAGCTCCCAACACAGGTACCTGATCCTCCTGAGCTCCCTGACCCCAGGGGGATCCAGCACCTGCCACCTTCTCCAGCAGAACCTGCAGCTTCAATCACCATGTTCTCACCTTTCTCCTGCATCCAGAAGATAAAGCAAGATCTTAAGGAAGGGACAGGAACCAGGACTTGAGCCAGGCTGTGGACACAGGAACCAGGACTTGAATCCTCAGCTGTTTGGCAGAACCCCACAGAGCACAGCCATGCCCTGGATGAAGGGCCACCTACACTTCTGCATCCCTCAGAGTTACTGAACAAGCAGGTAGGGCCAGTAACAGGCAAAAAAATGTTTTGGTTCACAAAATTTTCTTTTTTTCAAAATCCCTCTGCTAACTTTTCTTCTCTAATCCTGTTGTATTCTCTTATGTCCTTCACTGCTGCTGAGCACAGGGCAGACGAGGGAGGACTGAAAAAGGCTGAAAAGTGCAACAAAAGCAGTTTGCCTCTGAACTCCACAGTAAGAAACAGAGTTTAAACACTGAAATATTCAGCTGTCCCTTCCAGTTTATCTAACACTGCTCAATTTGTCATCTCCTTTTTAAAGCCTTTAAAAGGAAATATATAGAGCCATCCTTAGATCATCCTTGGTGTTTTTCTCGAGTGAAGGAAATTCCTTCCTGCAGTGACCCTGCACTGCATTAACCCAACAATTCAGTGGACAGCACTTCTACAGAGTTGCACACTGTATAAATACACAGCATATGAGCAGCATAAACATGGGACAGTTGCCAAAATATAATTCTCTTTCATAAATCTGAGGCTATATCTGAGCTTTTCAAAGAGACATAAATAATACAGGGGGACCAGCTGTCCCCAGAAGTCAACAGACTCAGGCCTAATAGATGGATTGCAATAAATTCAGGCTAAATCCTTACCACAGAAGATGTCTATTGATACCTTCTGCTAAGACTTCAAAAAAGCACAGAAGTGTTTTGAGGCTCTCCCTTTTCATTTTCGGAGAGATCCATTTCAAAAAATTTCCCTATTAAGTAAATTCCTCCCTCTGATTAGTTTCTTACAGTAAAGATCATTTACCCTTTGGGTTTAGATTCAGAGCATAAGAGGTTGAGCCTGAGATTTTTGTGGGGAACAGGGAGATTAAGAAGAAGTAAGTTTTTAATTTAAAGAGAAAATGTTTTGAATATTAACTGGTTGATCTGAAGGTTCAACAATGAGCCCAGTAGGCAAAGAGCTTGTTCTTTGGCATGGACACCCCTGAGGGGAGGGGGAACTCAGAGGGAGGGCAGGAATGCAAACCTCTAAACATCACAGATCTGTCATCAGAACCACCAGAAAATCAGTTAGCATCAGTCTGATTTTAATTTTGGCAGCGAGATAATAAAGCCACAGTAAGAGTGAGCATAGTGAATTCTGACAGAAATGAGAGGGAGAAAAGAATAAGATGTGAAAGTCAATCTAGTTCTTCTAGAAAACTATTCTTAGCTACAGGAGTTAACGATAAAAACATGCATTTCTAGTTAAGGAGTTTTCTCTTACCCATTAGAAGTTAAAATGGAACCTACTCAAAAGAAATAGGACTTGTTAAGAACATTCACAGGCATTTAACTTCAACAAAGCCCCCCTGATGGACAAGGGGCTCTGGAGCTCCAAGGTCCATTCC